>PVIY010044014.1:0-19974 GCA_004026745.1 Myrmecophaga tridactyla
GCCACCACCTCACCGACTGCCTCATCATCCGCCTCGTCGTCCGCCACCACCTCGCCGACCGCCTCCTCGTCTGCCACCACCTTGCTGACCACCTCGGGTGCCTCCACCCCATGTAAGCTATTTCTGAATCTTCTTTATTTTTATTCTTCATAATGTCTTCCCATTCTAACTTAAAACAATATCCTTGAGGTCTGTCTCCATTTGCCCATTCTTTTTAATAATCCTGACACTTCAATATTTCCTTGCTGCCGTTGAGCTCCGTTTGCTTGGGTATCTGAGATTCAGGAAGCAGCTAATACATCCCAGTTCCTTTTTACATAGTCTGCACATCTCTGCCCCTTTTGTTTTGTAATGCCATGACATCACCCTCTCCCTACGTTTCAATGGAATTTCTCACATCTTTTTAATGGTTTTGCATTAATGTTGGACATGATTAAGTTTTTTTTTTATGGGTAGGTGTTGCTTTCGTTGTTGATGTGTTCCCTTCCACTGCTCATTGTAATTTTCTTTCATCTTATTCCTTGAGCTCCCAGTGCAGAGGCACTGGAATAGTCTCTTCACATCACTTGCGTCAGCTCTGAACTCCACATCCATGCCTTTGCCTCTTCCTCTGTCCATTTGTCCCTCTCTTGTCTCTGACTCTAGAATTGACACTCTGCTCTCACCACTCGGGGCAGGATGACAGGCGTATGCTCGTTTAATATATTCTTACACCTGCGCAGATGTTTCTCCTACTGACACCTGAAATCTGGCCCAAATTAAAGGAAGTATACTAATTAAAATACTTGAAAACCTTTACTTAGGTTTAGATGGACGACTGAATGCCCCCTTAGATGAACCAGTCTCTGTTAGCAGAGGCAATGCCCAGTTGCATCTTGAGTGAACCAAGATGAATGTGGCCCTTAGCTTTCACTGCTTCATGTTCTCAGGGATTTGTGATTTTTTCCCCATGAGAGGTCCTTCATTGCCTTGGATTACTATTGTGTGGCTTCATTCTCTGCTTTCTTGCCAATGTTGAGCTCCCTTTTTCTCCGCTAGGGGCTCTGAGCGTATCTGGGTGGCCACTCTTAACCTGAGCTCCTGGAAGGGCCCTTGGACATCTCACCCCTATGCCAGGTAGCTGCACCCCAGGGCCCGGAGTCGTGCTGGTCACAGACCTGAAGGCAGGTAGGCTGCCTTCTGACCTCCTCCATCCCCCGCTGTGGGTGGCAGGAGAGCCCACTCAGCAGCCACTTTCAGCTTCTTCAGAAGCCTGTCCTTGGTCACTGAAATCACTGGGCATCTTCAATAACTCACATCCGAGAGAGAGAGCAGGTGGAGTTGGGGAGAGAGAGAGAGAGAGAAGAGGGATGCAGAAAAAGAAAGGAGAGGGAGGGACACGGAGAGGGGTCAGGGAGAGAGGTGGCAGAGTTAGAGCTCTGTACGATACAGTTTATGGTTCTTCACTGCCCCCAGGACACTTGAATCCTCTATGTCATTCTTTCCAAGTGTCTTGCACCAAAGGTCCATCAGCAAAGGCCACGTGGTGTGGCACTGGCTCTCTGTGTCTGGCTGATGTGAAGAAGGTCTGTATAGTGTGCACATACCTCTGCATCTCCCCGGCAAAGCTCACCTTGTGGGCTGGTCTACACAGGCACAACCATTTTCCAGAAAGGTCCAAGAGAACAGAGCATTTCTGTTCTCCCCTGATTCTCCAGGACAATGTGGACATATATGTCTAACAGTGATCCATGACCACCCACTAAACTGAGACCTCTGCTCCTTCCTCAAACCCACATCTCAGCAGTTGAAGAAGAAAGCACAAGGAGTCCCAAGCATTAACCCTTTCCAGTCTGGGTTTTTCCCAAGATGGTGTTGGAAGCACAGTTATAAGGCTCATGGTCAAGCTTGTTGGAATCTAGATTTGCCAATCAGAATCTGCCCCTCTTTTCTCTTCCTCAGCCCTGTCCAAGTTGTCTGCTCCCTCTCTCAATGCCAGGTTACTCTTTCTTCACAAAAAAACACAGAACTAGGACACCCCATGGTGAGGTCCTTCTGGTTCCCCATGTGACCTCAGCCTCACACCTCCCACTGCCTCCACGGATGATAATGACCATCCTGCTTAGTCCAGGGTTGCAGGAGAGCATCAAATCAGAGGGTATCAGCAAAAGCCCATTGCACATTGTAAAGTGCTGTGAAAACATGTGGTGGAACGGAGTCTTGTCCCTTCCAGTGCCCTGCCTCAATGGAGGGGAATTGACTGGTGAGGGCTGCAAATGCCCCACTGGCTTTGAAGGAGACCGGTGCCAGTTTGTGGTCAACATCTGCCAGAATGGAGGCTTCTGGGATGGGATCAAGTGCAACTGCTTTGGCGTCTACTATGGACCGAGGTGTGACCTGGTGATGGATAACCTCGAATTAGGTGAGCCGAGACCTCGGGGCCCTCCCCTCCACCCCTGCCCCCACCCCAGGCCTGCCTCCCTGCTGGGCACCTATTTCTGCATGAACAGAAAGTGATAATGTGAAAATCAAATTATAAAAGCAATGCTATTTTGGCATAAAAAACAAATTCAACACACAATTTTACAATAAAATACCCTTTAAAAAGAAATGAATCTATTATGGGGCAGAATGCAAAACGTGCATGGGATTCGATAATAAAATGTAAGATCCCCAAATCGTCAAGAGAGCAGCATGCCCTTCTCTCCCTCTAAGGGCACACTGGTGAGAAAGTTACAAGCCCTGGGACAGAAGCTCCATGGTGGACGGCCATGGGTCTCCCCCAGCCAGAGCGGGTTCCTGGGTACGGGCCTCTCCGTGGCTGGGAATACAGAGCGGATGTCACACTCGGTAAGCAGAGCTGCTTTCCCACCCTACACAGCTCCTCCACCAGAGGAAGTCACAGCCCAGGTGGAATTGTCAGTGACCGTGACCAATGAAGTGTTCTCCGAAAAACTAGAAGACCGTTCTTCTCTGGAATTCCAGAAGTTTAATGAGACATTCACCAAGCAGGTCCTCCTGGGAGAAAAAGTCCTGTGGGCCACTCGTTGCTGCCGGGGAGGAGTCCCTGGGGTGGGAAAGCAGCTGGGGGCTGTTCTCTTGCCAGACACGTGAGCTTCTCAGCTCCCCCACCCTGTCCTCAGGAACTGCCAAGCCAGGTTCCACTGCAGGTTGCAGGGGGCCTCTGGGGTGGGGCTGGTCTCCAGGCAGGGACCACTCCACCTGGACAGGGTGCCAGTGCCAGCTGCAGGGTGGGTGTCCTGCCCTCCATGCTCCCCCTTCCCCCTCAACACACCCGGGGTTCTACAGAAAGGCCCAGCAAGAGCTCCAGGATGCGATGGTGGCCCCTTTGCTTTTCAGATGGACTCTGTTTATGAAGGAATCTCTGGGTATAGAGGTGTCAACATCACAAGGCTGTCGTGAGTATTTTTGACTCGTGGGAAGAGGGTCTTTGGTGTGGAAACAAAAGTCATCATTATAAAGATAATTATAACTATGCCCCAACCATTAGAGTTTTGCATCCATTTTCCCATTGAAGCCTTGGAACACCCTATAAGTGCAGCCAGCAGAACGGTTCCCACGTGCAATGGAGAAACTGAGGCCAGAGTGAGGAGATGAATTGCCCGAGTGGTCAGTCATGGAGTGGTAGGGCAAGGGCTCAAACACAAGTCCTCTTGTGTTAGAAACAGACCAACAAACCCCCAAAGCTGGAAGTTACAGCTTGTGTGATGGATGCCCCATTAGTTCTCAGAGATGAGGCCAAATCTGCATGTGACAGCTGTGTCCTCTCCTTGCTCCGAGTTTCGAGTTTCGGTGTCCAGAGATTTTACTGCAGTCTCACTGCTTGAGCGTGCTTGATGGAATCAAGGCCACAAGGCTCAACTCGCTCTGCAGCCCCCTCCCCTCCCTAGAAATTGAGCTGTGAAGTGGCTTTCCTCTAATCACAGGCTTGGTCTGGCCAAGCCCCCCACCCTCAGCTGTCTCATTAGCATAAACAACCAGGTTTTGGAGGGGAGGGGGACACAGTGAATAACAAAGACCTGCCAATTCCTGGGGAAATTTTGAGGGTTTAGAATATACTCTCCCTTCCCCTCCTCCCAATCCCCAGGAGCTGGCACACAGGCCAGACTTCTCAGGTGAGACCAAATTCCTTGCTAGACAACTGCGCCCTCTGTCTCTCAGGGGAGAGGGGAGAAGGGGGTCTGTGGAGCTCAGGCCGAGCAGCTTCCTGGTTTCAACAGGCTGCCTGAAGACACTGGAGGCCGCCCTCCTTGGGACAACCCTGCTGCCGGCCAGGGCACTGCTCCCTCCCCCCCAACCTATCCTCTCCATTGTGCCATGAGCCCTATAGCCATCAGAACATTCTCTTGCATCTCCCGTGTTCTCCCCCAATTCTTCACCCTTCAGGCCAAAAAAGGAGAGAGCTAGGTTCACAGCAGAAAAATCACCCCTACGAAATGAGAATCGTGTACGGTGAACAGGTACAAAGAAGAGCCCTGGGGACCACCTAGCCAGTTTCTCATTTTACAGGCGAAGAAATTGCCCGATGAGGCAACTGATTGCCCCAAGGTCACACTGCTCTTTAAGGGTGGTACCAGGATTTCACCCTAATCTCCTAATTACCCCAATACCAAGCTCGATAAAGCTGCTATTCTCCACCCAAGCTCTCAAAACAGGAGATGAGAGCAGCAACGGGGCCAGTGCAATGTGTGAGACCCTCCCTCAAGGTTATATCTTGGGGTCTCCGCTTCCTTACCTGTGAAGGACAGCCTTGAACTAGAAAATCCCCTGGTCCCTTCTAACTCTTATTATTCTACTAGTATCCCCCCAAATCTGCTATTTATAGTTCAACCTATGAACATAGTGTTAAGGGGAAAGAGAAGGTTTTTAAATTCCAATATATGGGAATCTTAGACCATGAGCCCAAAGAAGACTAGATTTATTACTGAATTTTCAAATCCAGAAAACACTTGTTACTGGGGTGCAAAGAAAACCTCCACTCAAAAGAAAGAAGTAGTTAGCCTTCTGGAGCATGAACTTCTTCACTCAAGGCATTTCCGATTCCTTTTTTGGAAATACAACAGACCAGCCACTCTAATTGGAGATTTGAGGTTAGGGAAGAGGAAAGTAAGGAAAGGGGCAAGGAGCTGTGAAAATGTCCAAGACCATGTTCTCTTGATATCACCGTTGGCTTGTCCTAACTCGAAAGCAGAGAATCTTAGAGTTGGGGGAATACTCTGACTGGAAATTTAATCTTTTGAGGATCAGAGGCAAAAATGTGTGTGATGCGAAAAACGCTTTATGCACATTCAAATTTTGCGTGCGGTTTTAGAGGGTCAAGATCTCCCACAGCTCACCACCATTCCCTAATGATTTGTGAATCCCACTAAAAGTACTCGGTGCAACCCCTTTCCTGTGGCCAAAGGCCCCTTAAGGACAAGCAAAGCCCTCCTTGCTTGAGACTTGATCAACTTTAGGCTTCATCCCTCCCTTGAGACATAGTCATTCCCGAGACCTCGACCCAGGCCTTCCCCAAACTCACGGAGGAGGTCCCCGGCGTGGTGCCTGGAACAGAAAGTTCATCTAGTAAAGACGAGAGCCATCATTGTCAGCTGCTTGCCCAGCAAGGCCTTCCCCTGAGAGCAGAGGGCAAGGCTGGCCTGGGGAAAGGGTGGAGAGGTGAGTGCCGATTTCAGTTGAGGGGTGGGCGTCTTCTCACCTTGCTTCAGGTCTGGCAGCGTGGTGGTGGAGCATGAGGTCATCCTGAAGACCAAGTTCGTCCCAGAATACAAGGAAGTTTTCAAGAATCTCACCCAGCAGGTGGAGAAGAAAATCTTCAATGTAACCAGTGAACAAACAAGCAACAGCAGTGACGACTGCTCAGGTGAACTCCTATTCTTTCAGGGAGGGTGGGGGGCGCCTTCAAAGAGCCTTTAACCTTTGTTGTCCTCTGACCCATTTCATCCCTGGGAGGGCAGGAGACTGAGAAGTCTGGGATCAATCTGCCCCTAGGCTTGTTGCTCGGACTGGCAGCTCCAGAGATTTTGAAAGGAAGATGCAAAGCAGGGTATACAAAGCATGTTCAATCCTGTAGTCTTTTCAAGACTAGAGGCTTAGGACAGGCCAGGAGCATCTGCAAGAAAATCAGGACTAGTGGGATTTATTAAGCGAAGCACAGGGACCTTGGTGAACGTGGGTCGGGAAGGAGAGGGGCCCATGGGAGGGGAGAGGACACTGGGCGGGTCACCACTCTGGAGAGCTGGACCTGAGGCTGGCATTCCCCGTTTTCCCACCTCTCCCCTCACAGTGCCACTCCCCTCTCTCACTTACACACATCTCTGTCCACTGAGGATGCTAAACAAGCTGGTTGTAAGGGGCTGCATGTCTCTCCTTCACAGTTTCACTGTGTTTCAAGAAGAATGCCACCAAGGTACAAAACGTCACAGTCACTGAATACAACCCTGAAGGTATGTGACCTGGGAGGCTGCGGGGAGCCTGCAATGAGCTGGGAGGCACTCCCAGCCTCTTGACCTTAGCTGTTCCTCCACGTTCCATCAGATGAGTGCAAGGAGAAGGCCGGGAAAGACTTTGAGAACTACTTCCAAATACAGTACAAGGATCAGAAGCCAAACTGCATCAGTCTCTGCACGCCCGGCTTCAATATCTCTATGGACTGCCACTTTGGGACATGCCAGCTGAAGTCTAGTGGCCCTCGGTGCTAGTGAGTACCCTTCCACCCACCCCCTGCTGCTCCCTTTCTCCCCTCCCTGCCTTGGACCTCACTCCTCAAGAGCACCTGGAGTCCAAGGTCAGGGACTGGGTCCTGGCCTCTCTCCAAAGCACCCAGCCACAAAAAATTGGGGGGAAGAAATGCATGGCCAGAGCCCCAAGTCCAGGTTCAGAACTGACCACGGGTGGCTCATTAGCAGCCCTCTCAGGTGTCCTCTTTGTGCTGAGCAAGGCAGAGAACTGTGACAAGCTCCTGAGAAAGCAAAAGGAAGCCCCTGCTTCAGGAAGCTCCCAGCAGGACAAACAGCCCTTCCCTTCCAGGAAGATAACACCACCCCTGCTGGTGAAATGGGGAAAGAAGGACACACAGCTATCCAGGGAGAATGCAAGGCCACAATAACCTAGTTATGGGAATAGGAAAGCAAAGGAAGGCATTGCCCATGGAAACTGAAGCAAAGGAAGACACCAGCTGGAGAGTCATGTGTGGAGACTGGAGTCACACATTATGCAAAAGCCTGAGTAATTATTCTGGGAAGGCTTCCTGAAAGAAGGGTTCACAGGCTGGCACAGGGAGGAAAGGACCAGGGCTTAGAAAGGGCATCCCCCGTGACAAGGAGCTCCAGAGATGGCTCAGGGATGGGTGGCTATCTTTCCTGACAAAGAAGGAAGCCAAACATGAGGGTGGTGACTGGGTGGTTGAAAAGGCTGCTGTTGGTTCCTCAAGTCGCTGGAGTGCAACCCCAGAGTTGGGCCAACTGTTCTCATTCCTGGGTTGCTAGTGGAGGCAAAACCTAAAGGCCCAGTGCTGGGTCTTAAGCCTATTTAAAGAACAAGCCCTTGGAAGCCAGACATCGTCTTCAGAGAGCTTGCTGTACTTCCCAGCCACATCTTCTCCAGCCTTTCTTCACCAAACACCGCAGGGTCAGAGCCCGATTCTGAGGCTGGGAGGCTGGGGCACTAGTTGACTCTGGATTGTTTTCTCTTCCCCTGCCCCTTCTTTCCCATCTCAGCTGCCTGACCACAGATACTCATTGGTACAGTGGAGAAACCTGTGAATTTGGCACCCAGAAGAGTATGGTTTATGGGGTCGTGGGGGCCGTGGGAGCAGTGGTCCTGGTAGGCATCATTGTTCTCCTGGTGTTCATATTCCTCTCCAAGAGAGAGGTGCAGAGGTGAGCCACTGCTGCCCCCTCCCCCTGTTTTTCCTCCAGATCCTCCTCCTTCTCTGCCTTCAACCATTCCATCCTTGGGGTAGACAGTGGAGGGAAATGAAAGCAGGGACATGGCTAGTCTCCAGGTCCTGTTCCTGTTCCTTTCTCATAACAGGGTCTCTCTGGTGTTTCTAACAAATAGGCAAAAGTCTAAAGTGTCTCGGTTGTACAAGTGGCATGAAGAGGATGGTGGCTCAGTCCCTGGGACCTTCCGAAACACTGGCTTTGACATCTGCGAAGGTATTGGCAATTCTTGCTGGACTCACAATGGCTCAAAGTGTAGAAACACACTTATATAGGAGGCACTGGGGAGGGTGCTGGGGCTTGAAGGAGGGAAGGGGAAAGGTACTGCCCATCTCCAAAACTTTTGGTGCCAATTTTGAAACCCTATTTCCACTCTGTGGCTCCTGCAAAGTCCTGCATGGAAGACAGGCATGGGTACAGCATAACTAAATTCCTGGGAGGGCATAAATTACTCAGTGGTGGCACATTTATCCAGAACACAGAACTGTGCATATGAGAGACAAACAAATGCTTAGGAATGGGTGAGTTGATTAACAGGTGAGTTATATCTCAGTAAAGATATTCACTTCAGATTTTGTTAAGTTAGATGTCCATGTTAAAATTTCTAGAAATAATCTTTACATTCTAAAGAAGGGGAAATTTTGAATGAGGAAAAATTCAGTCAATCCACTAAAAGACAAGAAAAGGGAAAAATGAAAAAACAAACAAAAGTTGTGGCAAATAGAAAGCACAAAATAAGATGTAGACAGTAACCCAAGCATATCAATAATTACAATAAATATAATTGTATTAAATACCAGTAGAAAGGCCGATTTCAAAGATCTAGCTATTAACTATGAATAAGAGACACATGTAAAACAGAAAAGATGAAAGCAAATGTATGGGGAAAGATGCCTAGACATCAACAAAAATTTGCAAGCCATACTAAGAAACAGGAAAAGATGGTCCAGTCAAAGGAACAAATTAAAACTTCAGAGAAGACAGAATTTGAAATAACTAATCAATTGTGTTAAAAAGTCTAAATCAATTCAAGGAGATGAGGAAAATTATGGATAAAGAGATAAAGGATATTGAGAAGACACTGAGTAAGTATAGAGAAGAATTTGAAAGTCTAAAAAAAAGCATAACAGAATTTATGGGAATGAAAGGCATCATAGAAGAGATTAAAAATACATTAGATCTTCATTCAATATATATATTTTTTACTTTTTATTAATTAAAAAAATACATTAGAGCCATGTGATAGCAGATGTGAACAGGTAGAAGGAAGAATCAGCAAACTGGAAGATGGGACCATTGAAATCTTACTGACAGAAGAACAGACAGAGAAAAGAATGGAAAAAATTTGAACAGGGTGTCAGGGATTTGAATGACACCATGAAACACACAAGGATACATATCATGGGTGTCCCATGAAGGAGAAAAGAAGGGAAGAGGGGTAAAAAGAATATTTGAGGAAATAATGACCATAAAATCTTTCTTATGAAAGATATGAATATACACATCCAAGAAGTGCAACGTGCTCCACACACAGTAAATCCTAATAGAACTACTCTGAGACACATACTAATCAGAATGTCAAATGCTAAAGATAAAGACAGAACTCTGACATCAGCAAGAGAAAAGTAATTCATCACATATGAGGGAAGTGCAATAAGACTAAGTGCTAATTTCTCATCAGAAACCATGGAAACAAGAAGGCTCTGGTATGATATATTTGATAGGTACCGAAAGAGAAAAACTGCTAGCCAAGAATTCTTTATCTGGCAAAACTGCCCCTCAAAAATGACGGAGAGTTTAAAATAGTCACAGATAAACAGAAACCGAGGGAATTTGTCAACAAGGGACCTGCCCTATAAGAAATACTGATGGAAGTTCTGCAGGGTGAAGTGAAAAGGCAGGAGAGAGAGGATTGGAGGAGAGTGTAGAAATGAAGATTATTAGTAAGAGTAACTAAACAGGTAAAAAGAGAGACAAAAATAAGATATGACATATAAAAACCAAAGGACAAAACAGGTTGAAGTACTACTGCCTTCACAGTGTAACACTGAATGTTAATGGAGGGGTATATGAGAATGTTGTATTTTTTTCAAGACTTTCCTATACACCTACAATTTCTTTAATTAAAAAAAATACAACAGTAAAAAAAAACCATTATGCTAAATTCAAGAAACCAGAAAAAAAGGATATAGAACTTTTTTACAAAATAATTAACATCCTTAATAGACATATATAGAACGCCAAATTCAATGACTAGAGAGTACACATTCCCTACAAGAACACAGGGAAAACTTATAAGAATGACCATATACAAGGCAGGAACAAATTTCCAACACATTTCAAGATATTTATTGAAATAGAATACACTGATCACAAGGCAAGTTAGAAATCAATAACATAAATATTTCTGAAAAACAACAAAATCCCATATCTGTGAAAGCTTTTAAAGTTTCAAAATAACTCATGCGCCAAAGAAGAAATCATAATGGAATTTAGAACATAGTTGGATCTGAATGACATGAAAATACTTCTTATCAAAACTTGTGGGATACCGCTAACGCTGTACTTAGAAGGGCATTTATGGCCTTAAAATGTTCATGTCAGAGATAAAGAGAAAGACTGGAAATTATTGAGCTAATTTTTGAACTTTTGAAGTTAGGAGAATAACAAAATAAACCCAAAGAAAATAAATGGAAAGAAATAAAGATAAGAGTAGAATAAACAAAACAGAAAGCAGAAATACAATGGAAAAGATCAACAAACCAAAAGTAGGTTGTTTGAAATGATTAATAAAAATGAATAACTTCTGCTAAAGACTAATGAAGAGAAAAGTGTGATGGCATAAATACTCAATATCAAGAATAAATAAACATTACTATAATTACAGGAGTTATTAAAAGGAGATTAAGAATAGTATGAACATCTTTGAACCAAAAATCTATAAATTTAGGCAAAATTCTTAAAACCCAGAATGGTCCTCAGACTATTTTTAAAAAATGAATCAGGCCCATGTGATTTTACAAGTAGGTTCTATCAACTAATCAAGGAACAGAAATTTATAATCTTATACAAACTCATTCAGAGAATGGAAAAAGGGAATTCTCTCCTATTCATTTTATGAGCCTACTGTGAAGCTTGATAGCAAAACCAGACAAGCACCGTACAAGAATGCACAGTTGGAAACCAAACTCCTTTCTGAACAAAGATACTAAATAAAAAATTAGTATACGAAACCAGGCAACCATAAAAAAAAAAAATCATGGAGTCTACTCCAGAAAGCAGGGTTAGTTCAAGATCAGAAAATCTATTCATAATTTTATAACACTAACAGAGGAAAAAGAATACCTTAATGGATGCAAAAGAAAACATTTAATAAAATCAGCATCGATGCATCATAAAAGCTCAGCTAAATAGGAACAGAAGAGAACTTTTATTTCCTGATAAAAGTCACCTCATAAACACAAAAATCATTCTCAATAGTAAGACATTAAAAGCCATTCCATTTAACCAAGGAGCAGCAAATTTTTTTTCTGGGATGGGCCAGACAGCATATCCTGGGCTCTGTGAATGAAGCAATTTCTGTCACAACTACTCAACTGTGTTGAGTAGACAATATGGGCATAAATCAGCATGGCTGTGTTCCAATAAAACTTTTTTATGGACACTGAAATTTTTATTTCATATAATTTTCATATGTCACAAAACATTATTCTTCCTTTATGTTTTTCAACCACTTAAAAATGTAAAAAACATTTTTAGCTCATGGGTCATGCTGGCCATAGTTTGCCAATTTGCAGTAAACCAGGAGTAAGTTGAGGAATATCCTTTATCACTAATTCTGTTCATCACTGTCCTAGTCTAATGCTGTTAATCAGTGTCATAGTCAATATAATAAAACAAGAACAAGAAATAAAAGGCTTAAAGATAGTAAAGAAAAAAATCTCATTATTTGCTGATGACATGATTTTCTTACATAAAAAATCCCCCAAAATGTTGAACATTCTTATAAGGTTGTATTAGTTAGGGTTCTCTAGAGAAACAGAATCAACAGGGAACACTCGCAAATATAAAATGTATGAAAGTGTCTCACGTGACCACGGGAATACAGAGTCCAAACTCCGCAGGGCAGGCTGTGAAGCCGACGACTCCGATGGAGGGTCTGGATGAACTCCACAGGAGAGGCTCACCAGCCAAAGCAGGAATGGAAACTGTCTCTTCTGAATCCTCCTTAAAAGGCTTCCAATGATTAGATTAAGTATCACTCATTGCAGAAGACACTCCCCTTTGGCTGATTACAAATGGAATCAGCTGTGGATGCAGATGACGTGATCATGATTTAATTCTATGAAATGTCCTCGTCGTGACACACAGGCCAGCACTTGCCCAACCAGACAAACAGGTACCACCACCTGGCCAAGTGGACACATGAACCTGACTAGGAAAAAGGTCAATTGTATTTCTGTGCATTAGCAAGAAAGAAAAAACTTAATTAAAAAATACTTTTTATAGAGTAATAAACAGTGAATAAGGTACCTAGGAATATATCTAACAAAAGATGTGCAAGACTTTTCTGTGTATAATTATAAAACTTCATTTTAAAACGTTGAAGACATCCTAAATGAGGGAGAAGTCATACATTCACAAATTGGAACATTCGATATCGTAAAGTCATCAAATGGCTCCCTCAGTCCAGTGCCATTCCAGGTCAAATCTCCACGGGCTTCTCAGAAGTTGAGAAGCTGCTTGCAAAGTGCTTGTGATTCTTCTTTGTTTTTATATGCTCTCTTGAATTTTTAAACATGATTTCTCACATATCCACAGAATCATTTAAACCATTTGCTGAGGTCAGGTAACTTCAGAAGCCTTTCATATTTAAGGCAATTTTCCGTTTTCTGGGAAGTAGGGTTGTATACTATCATCCTCCAGGGGGCGGATTAGAGGACAGAGAGCAGAGCATGTCTTCTGAGCCACATGCTTCTGTGGGACTTTCTCCTCCTCTAGAACAAGATGATTCCGTCCAGATGGACTCCATCTACAGCAACTTCCAACCCTCCCTGGGTCACATAGACCTTGAAAAAAAGGTAAGAAGGACCTGGGTAAAATGGTCCCCTCCCCCTAACCTAAGACCCTACCTCCTCTCCTATCATGATGGGACCTCCAGGAAAGCAAGTCCATCTTTTTGGTTTGCCAGTCCAGGTAACAGTCCCAGCCCTATACTGCCAAGAAATGGGCCTAATTCTGCGTGGCAATAGTTGGAAAAGAAGAAGAGCTAAGTGGCAGGGTGGATGCTTGTTCTGATTTGCTAGCTGCTGGAATGCAATAGACTAGAAACAGAATGGCTTTTAAAAGGGGGAATTTAATAAATTGCAAGTTTACAGTTCTAAGGCTGAGATAATGTCCCAATTACAACAAGTCTACAGAAATGTCCAATCAAAGGTATCCAGGGAGAGATACCTTGGTTCAAGAAGGCCGATGAAGTTCAGGGTTTCTCTCTCACCAAGAAGGCACATGGTGAACACAGCCACAGTTTGTCTCTCGGCTGTAAGGGCACATGGTGAGCAAGGCGTCATCTGCTAGCTTTCTTTCCTGGCTTCCTGTTTCATGAAGCTTCCCAGAAGGCATTTTCCTTCTTCATCTCCAAAGGTCGCTGGCCTGTGGGCTCTTGTGACTATGTCGTTCTTCTCTGGCTCTCTCTAAATTGCTCTCTAAAATGTTTCCTCTTTTATAGGACTCCAGAAACTTCTCCAGACCCACCCAAATGGGTGGAGACACGTCATCATCTAATCCAGCTTAACAACCACTCTCGATTAAATCGCATCTCCAGGGAAATGATTCGATTACGGTTTCAAACATACAGTATTGAATAGGGATAATTCTGCCTTTATGAAATAGGATTTTGATTAAAACATGGCTTTTCTAGGGTCCATACATCTTTCAAACCAGCACAGTGCTCTCTCCACTAGACTTCTGAGGCTTTAGGCTCAGAGGTCTCCTTCTCTGCTTTAAGTATTTCCTTGATGGCCTATTTATTTATTTATTTTAATTTTCAAACCTACCTAAAAGTTAAAAGAAATGCACAGTAAACACCATATACCCTTACCTATGTCATCAATGTTTAACATATTGCTATATTTGCACTATATAGAAGCACATATAGACTTTATATGTATATGTGTGTATGTATGTGTATATATACAATTTTTGCTGAACCATTTGGGAGTCAATTGCAATCTTTATGACACTTGATCTCTAAACACTTCAGCACACATTTCCCAATATTATTTATCATACCCAAATGAATTGATAATTCCACAATATCACCCAGTAACCAGTTGCCCCAACTAACTCAAAAACACTTTTATTACTATTTTTCAGACAAGAATACAGCTAATTTCACTCACTGAATTTTGTTATGTCTCTTCAGTTTTTAAATCTAGAATTGGTTCCTTTCTCTTAAAAATACATGTATTTTAAGGATGCTTGTCTTGAAGAATGTCCCATGTTCCAGATTTGTCCAATTATTTTCTCATGGAGTCATTTAATGTGTCCCTCAATCCTCTGAATTGCCTGTAAACTGGCAGTTGGGTCTAGAGTCTTGATTAGATTTAGCTTAAACATTTTTGTTAAGGATATGTCATAGATAATAATACTATTGCATCACATCAAGACTATATAACAAGTTGTCCCACTATTGTAGAGGCTGATTGGTCAGTTGGGAGGAGATGAGCAACTCCTTAATTACCACTTTATTATGATTTCAACTGGCTGGATATTTGAGGGCGGAAGAAATATCAAATGTGATTGGCTTTAAGCCCTACACTCCACAGAAAGAGTCTTGGGGCAAAGATGAAATCCCAGCCTAGATGCCCTTAGAAGCCTACCCGACCAGGAGGGGAAGACACAGTGGGTTATGCTAGACACCAAGAACTGGACAAGTTTTAAGCCAAGCACTTCCCCAGTCTCAAGCTTCTCACACTTCCAAATCTCAGGCTCCCCATAGGTCCAGCCCTCACCTGGTTCTCTCTTTCCAGATCCAAATTCAGAGGCCACAGGTGACGATGACATCGCTTTGAGACAAAGGCAGTTTTGCACGGACATGTGGAATGGGGGAGTGAGGACACCCAGGCCTGGTAAGCTTGGTGGAAGAGAAACATGATGAGAGACCGCCTCTGTGCTTACCAGTGAGGAAGAGGAGGAGACCCCCATGTGGGGAAGCACTCACATAGAAACCCTAGGAGAGCACACGAGGCCCTTCAGCCCATCTCCTGGGAAGTCCTTCCACGGCTTGTTTAGGTTCAGCACCAAGGACAGCGCCGCCGCCACCGCCTTCACCGTCCTGCTTCCTTAAACACCGGACTGCACTTTGGACTTAAGAAAAAGCTCTTAGAAAAAGCTTTTCTAAAAAAACTTGTTTAGAAAAACACCCGTGAGGCATTTTTTATAAGAATTTATCGCTGGGTACATAATATAATGAATATTTTAAAAGTTCTTATTCGTACCTATTATTTCTGACTTTTAATTAATAAATATAGTCATAGGTGATATTTGGATAGTTAAAACCAATAAAATCTATTTCATTAACATTTTCATGATTTATGCACCCTTCTCCACCCTATATAAGCTGTTTCTCACCTGCCAGGCTCTTTCTCCTTCTCTCCTCCAGGATGTTAGGTCTGATGAGTTTGGGGCATATGAAGACAAGAGGGAAATGTGTAGCCAGGAAGAGTACCCCTCCCTGACGCTGACCGGCATCACTGCTGGCCACCGAGTGTGCCACGAGGCAGGACCACATACACTTGCTGACACGACACAGGACCCATTTCTTACAGGGAGAGAACCCACTTCAAATTCTCCATGTGGAAATGGGCTCAAGTTTCTTTCCATAGATCTAAACAAAAGGAGTCTAGCGGTCCATTTCCAACTTTGTCATTAATGCGGAATAAATTTGGGGAAATCCTTTGACCGTCTGGACTCAGGTTTGTCTTCTGCCAAGTAAGGACTAGATGGTTCCTAAAATATCACCTTGATTGCTGTGCTTTTTAAGATTTTTAAGATGCTTTCTTGTGATTCCAGCCACACAGCTCGGGATTCAGTTTGTTCTGGAAGGTCTCTCCCACAGGCCACCCCACTTAAACCTTAACCTAAAAAGAGTCTGGACTCTGCTGCCCCCTCATGGACATCTGCAGACACGGCTTAGCTTTTCATAACCATTCCCTCCTGATCTCCAGCCTTAGCTTGATTCATTCCCAGAATTTGCCATCAAAATCCCAAGGTTCTAAAACTGGGCTGAGTCAAGATGTCTTCACTTCCAGACCTGCCTCCTTTCCAACAGTTTAAGGCCCGGACACCAGTGGCCATAGGCGGGGACATTTAAAAGGGCTGCAGACCTCACAGCCTGTCTGGAAAAGCACTGACCATTTCAGCACTGCTTGCTTCTCACATCTGCTCCATGGAGAGGCAGGAGACAGCGGCTAAAAGCATAGGTTTTACAAATCCAGCTCTTAATAAGCCATCTACCAACTGGGTAAGCTTGCGAAAAGTAACTTCTCTCTGGACTTTAGCTCCCTCATCTGTAAAAAGCCTGAGTGACTCTCTCCAGCCAACACAAAAGCAAGCTTACCACCCTCCCCCTGTCTACATGGGACATGACTCCCAGGGGTGTGGATCTTCCTGGCAGCGTGGGACAGAAATCCTAGAATGAGCTGAGACTCAGCATCAAAGGATTGAGAAAAACCCTAGAATGAGCTGAGACTCAGCATCAAGGGATTTTTTTTTCCTGTTTTCATTTTATTTATCTGCTGTCTTTTTTATTTCTTTTTCTGAATGGATGCAGATGTTCTAAGAAATGATGAATATGCAACTATGCGGTGATATTGTGATTTACTGATTATATATGTAGAATGGAATGATCATATGTTAATGTTTTAGCTCATTTGTTGTTAAATTTTTTAATTAATAAATAAATTGATTTAAAAAAACTAAGTGATTGCTTAACACACACCTAGCACTGATCTAAGAATTGCAAATTTTCATTCATTTATTCCTCACAATCCCATGAAGTGGAAACTACTGTCATCCCCATTCTACAGAAGAAGGAACTGGGGCAAAGAGACAACCAGTAGCTTGCCCAAGCCAGTCACCACTGGGCTGGGATTATGCACCAGGGATTATGGCCATCAGGCCTGTACTCTTGGGCATCTGGTACAACCCTCATTGTGGGATTAGCTCGATTAATATTGTTTTAGTTTGCTGAAGCTGCTGGAAAGCAATATACAGGAAATGCATCCACTTTTATAAAGGGGATGTCTTAAGGTATAAATTTACAGTTCTAAGCCCTTAAAAATGTCCAAACTAAGGCATCCGGAGAAAGATAACTTGACTCCGAAGAAAGTCTGATATCTGTCACGTGGGAAGGCATATCGCTGGCATCTGTCGGTCCTTGCTCCCGGTTCTGTCGCTTCCAGCTTTCGATTCCAGTGGCTTCCTCTCTAAGCATCTGTGGGTCCTGACTTGGTTGCTCTGGGGTGAGCCCTGGGTTTCTTCTCTTAGCTTCCCTTCACTCTCTCCAGGTTCGGGCTTGCCTAGCATCTCAGGGAACGGCACATGGTGATGGCTGCTGGGCTATGGTTTCTAGCAGCTCTCCTAGAGTGGGCACGCCAAGCATTTTCTCATGTCTGTGTCTCAGCTTTCTCCAACAGGCTTCCCTGTGTTGGCTCTTTGAAGGACTCCAGTAAACCAATCAAGACCCACCTTGAATGGGCCGAGTCACAGCTCCATCTAATCAAAAGTCACGCCCACAGGTGGGTGTGTTGTTTCCATGGAAACAACCCAATCAAAAGGTTCCACCCCACAGTATTGAGTCAGGATTCTAGAACACGGCTGCCCCCACAAGATTGGATCAGGATTGAAAGAACATGGCTTTTCTGGGGTCCACAACAGTTTCAAAGCAGAACAAATACATATTGTTATAATAATGCCTAGCACAGAGAAAGTTCACAAAAAAACAAAACATTAGCTATTGCTACATCAGTTTCCTCCCTCACAATTCTCTCTCCAGTAAACTTCTTGTCTCTTATCTCTTCTCCTCTCCCCTGCAAACTTAGAAGGGTGATAGGTTGGATTAGGGGCAAAAATAGAAGGAAGGCCCTGTCACTTGGATGAATCGGAGAAATCCAAATGCACAGGGTTCTTTTGGGTTGGAGGTGAGTGCACCAAGGCACAGAGAGGAGGGTTTGGTAGGGACTTAAAAAAGGCAAAGAGGGGGTGCAAGGGAGTTCAGTGGTAGAATTCTCGCCTGCCATGTGGGAGACCCAGGTTCGGTTCCCAGCCTGTGCACTTCCCTCCCCCCACCCCAAATATATATACTCAACAAATGCTGCTGCAATAACAGGATAGTCACCTGGAAAAAGAATGAAATGCGACCCCCACCGTACAGCATACAAAAAATAAAAAGGCAAAGAGAAATTTGGGGACCGCCCCTTCAGCATCACCTCTAACCACGTGTGCCACCCTCCCAGTTGCACAGTTCCACGTGCCACTTTATCCCCAGACCCCAGGGGCCTGCTCACGACATCCCCTCTGACCCAGCCCATTGCCTTTGCATCTCAGGGCCGCTGCCCTGTGACCTGCCCTCTCACAATGGCTCCTTCCTCCTCTCCAACAGCCACAGCCTCCTTCCCAAACTTGCGGTTCACCTGCCCAAAGAAACACTGCTTGCCCCTACCCTCCTGCTTAAGCAGAAATCGTACTCTGCGCCATGATTTCAAGGTCACTGGAATCTGGGTCTGCTTCCTCCTCCCTCCCCAGGAGCTCTACGTCCCCCTATGTCCCAGCCTCCTCTCCTCAGCAGCTTCTTCAGTCTGCAATGCCCTCCCCACATCTTCCTCTCTAACACCTTCCTCTGCAGCGCCAATTTCACCTCCTCCAGGAAGCCTTTCCTGATCCAACCCTTCATGATTAATCCCTGTCATCTCTGTCTCCATAACACTGCTATGGGATGACACCGTTATGCATACATCCCTCATCACATTCAAAACCTCCCATATATAATCTGTCCCCTTTCCCAGTCAAGAGCAAGGATGGGAGTTTGTTTTTCTCACTGTCCCCCACATAGCCTAAATGCAGCATCTTGTGCGTAGAAGTTGCTACTCATGCTTGTTGGATGGAATCAAATCAAAACTCATCTCTACCAGTTCTTAGAAGTGTCTGTCCCATGTGTCCCGCTCCCAGGCCTGCCCTGGGGTTTGGATCCACACGACGTAATCGAATTCTTACTTGTTCTCTATTCGCTTCATGCATGTTTGGCTCCACTCCTGGGAAGCCAGGCTCGGTGCCGCGGACTCTCACACAGGTCGTGGGAACTGTGGGCCCTCCGTGCAGCCCTGGTTTTCTCTTTTTCTCCCACAGCGCAACCTCTCTCTCCTGGAAGAGGTGAAGACAGAGGAGTATTTAGCCGAGCTCCTTTCGCCTTCCCCAGGGGGGCTAGGGGGCTGGGGAACAATCAGCAGTGTGAACCGTCTCCTTCCCAGCCCTTTCCAGGCCACTCCCAGTGACTCAGAGACCCTGGGGATGGGGCATGCTGGAAACAAGGCTGGACGTTCCAGGACCGTCCTATGGCAATAGACTAAGACAAATGCCGCTGGCCCACCCTCAAGATATGGAGTGAGGAAAGAGCTCATTGTTCAAATCATCTGCAAGAATTCAGCCCTCTTGCGCAAAGACACAATCTCAGTGTCATTGTGATAACAGTAAATACCCGGAGCGTAGGCTGGGGCTGGGGAGCCGTAAGCATTGCGTTTTGCTGCCGAAGGTAGATGTGACTCTGTAGATGGTGTTTAAATGACACCCCCAAATCGGGCAAGCCTGACTCGTTTGCACAGCCTGAGCAGGGGGGGCCTTGTCCTTGCGGAGGGGATGCTGGCGGTCGGTCGTGAGCCAGGCTGCCTGATGAGAGGCACGGCTCACAGGGGAGCCGAGCCGCTGAGGAAATTTACTGTGCTGCAGCCGGGGAAAGTGGAATTGAACCTGGGTG
>PVIY010044015.1:0-19973 GCA_004026745.1 Myrmecophaga tridactyla
GCCAGCTGCCTGGCCATGGAACCCCACCGAGGCTCCTTGCCTTGAAGGGACCAGCGATGTTTAGGAAGCGTCCACAGGGGCACCAAATGTGCTACACATTTGAAGATCATGTAAAATACGATTATACAAAATTAAGATTTGTCCTGGTCTTTAACATAGCTAGTCACCCTTTTAAAACTAGTAACAATTAATTGCACACAACTGGGTATGCAGCTGTTTTATTTTTCCATACTGCCTTTTGAGTGATTTGCATCAGTTGAAAGAACCCTACCTGAAATAACGCAGGTATTACTCTTAAATTTTGTTAGCTCTCACGATAGGTTTCTGAGAGCAAACCAAACTCAAGAGTTGCGTTATTTTTCTAGAGATAAAATGCAATTCATATTCGTTAGTGTAATGCATCTGCATTCTGGATATGCTTTTAGGTAACTGTTAACTTTGTGATATCTTCTGTGTTCTGATGAGAAATGGTAATTTCGCCTTTTCTTGCATTCTCCAGGGGGAAAGCCATATCGTTGCAGCTTTGCTGAAGAAGTAGCATCGACTTTGCTCTCCAATGGAGACCAGGGTCACAAAGTGGGAAATAAATTGGAGAAAGGCCCAAGTGAGTGCAAAACGGGGATCACACCTTCTGTCACCATACTTGAAAACAGTAGCAGAGATACTTCCAAAAGATCCGAACCACACAGATTTTCTCTTGACTTGAAAGCGCCAGCATTTCACCCCAAGCAGGAGGCCCCAAGCTCTGCCAACCTTGTGGCTATTCCTTCAAGTAAGGAGGTGACGTTTTTGGAAGGAGCAGACCTGCAGCCCTCCTCAGAAAGCCAGGCCCACCGCCCTAAAGATAAGCCCTGTGAATTGCACAACCAGGAGCCCCCAGGGGGAGGAAAGCAGGCCCTGGCCCCAGACCTGCTGCCCCTGGATTTGAGTGAGCGGTCGACCCGGGATGGTGCTGGCAGCAAGGATGCAGCCTCCTCCATGCAGGCTGCCCTGATTGCACACCCATGTCCCTACTGCACCCACAAGACCTACTACCCCGAGGTGCTGTGGATGCACAAGCGGATCTGGCACAAAGTCAGCTGCAGTGCCATGGCGCCCCAGTGGATGCAGCACAACGGCTACAAGGCCATAAAGAGCAACTTGGTTTTCCTGGCCAGGAGCGGGCGCACAGGCCCCCCCCCTGTGCTTGGGGGGAAGGAGTGCCAGCCACTGCCCATCGCACAGTTCACCCGCACTCAGGTGCCGAGTGCCACACTTGGTCCCAAGAGCAGCCCTTCTCCCTTGGGAGTGAACACAAAAGTCGCTAGCTTGCCTAAGAATAAGGAGAGCCACCCAGGGGGTGCCTGTGAGCTGTGGGCCTCAGGCCCCAACGGCTATCGACAGACCAAACCCAGCCCCGCCCAGGAGCACTGCCGGCCGGCGTCCAGGCAGGATGCTGGGGCCCAGGCCAGTGGCTTCAGCAGGAGCGCCACACCCTCGCCCACTGTCATCACCCGGGCCGGCCCCCTGCCCTCGGCCAGCAGCAAACCGGCCGAGAAGCACACGGCGGTCCTGATGGGGGCTGGCTTTGCCACGCCCCTGAAGCACAGCACACCTGACCCTGCAAAAGCCAAATTCAGCCCTCAGCCTCCCTGTAAACCTCTTTGCAAAACGGAGCAGCATGGGAAAAGCGAAGGGGGCCCCCCACTACCTCCCCGCGAGACCCCCTCCAAGGCCGCCCAGGAGCTGAGGACGCTGGCCCACTGTGCGGCCACAGTCCGAGAAGGAAACGCCGTGGTGCAGGCTCAGGCCAGCTTGCCTGGTGCCCCTGCAGTTGTACACTCCATCAAGCAAGAGGCAGCGTCCGAACGGCACGAGAAGCGCCTGGACATTCTCAACATCTTCAAGACGTACATTCCAAAGGACCTCACTACCCTCTACCAGAGCTGGGGCGCTAACGGGCCAGCAGCAGAGCACACAGGTAAGGTGCTGGGTGCCCTCCCAGCCCCTGGGTGCCCTGAGTGCTAACTCTCTCACGGGGTCCTGATGGGCCTCGGGGGCGGCCTGAAGGTCGGGGTGCAGCATGGGTCCCTCCATCTCAGGGCCCATCCTGAAGGTCGGGGTGTAGCTTGGGTCCCTCCATCTCAGGGTCTGTCCTGGAAGGTTGGGGTACAGCATGGCACCCCAATCTCAGGGTCCATCCTGAAGATCAGGGTGCAGTGTGGTGCTCCCATCTCAGGGTTGTCCTGAATATTGGGGTACAGTGTGGTGCCCCATCTCAGGGTTGTCCTGAATATTGGGGTACAGTGTGGTGCCCCATCTCAGGGCCTGTCCTGAAGGTCGGGGTGCAGCGTGGCACCCCCACCTCAGGGCCCAGCCTCCGCCTGTCCTGGCTGGCCCTGGAGCAGGAAGCACACGTAGGCCTTCCACTTGCCTGCGAATCTGCTCAGGTTGGGAGTGCTGGCTGCTGTGTGAGCACCGTGACGTCCGCGCTGTGGGAGAGCGAGCGAGCGTCTGCAGACCTCGGTCCCGGTGACACGAATCTGGAAACCCAGCTCACTTTCCTCCTTGCTGAAATGTGACAAGCACAGGCAGACCTGATTGCCCTTCAGCTCAGCTCCTTTGTCATTTTAAGCAGAGTTAGTAGACGTTCATTGCCTTGTCTCTCAAAAGTCAGTGTTCATTGGAAGGAATTATTTTAAGTTTTATATTTATACATATGTAATTTATAAAAAGAAAAAACCCACAATCAGCAATCGGCTCTCCAACATTAGTAAGCAGGACCTTGCTTGGTGGGAAGGTACCAAGTAAAGTTCTGGGGGGACTTGGGCTGAGGTTCCTGACAAAGTGCTCCTTAGAATGGGGACCTTGCCCTCCTGGCGTCTCAGTGTCGCTATCTAACAGTAATGTGGAGGCGGAGAAGGGTGAAAGGAGCCCTTGCTTTCCCAGAGCGCCGTCAGGTACACGCGTTGTGTGCACTGCTGTGTATACAGGTGGAAAGTAGCTGTCTGTTGGCATCCAGAACACTAGGCAATTCTAGGCATCAAAACACTGAGAAAGGGCGGGCCATGGTGGCTCAGCGGGCAGAGTTCTCACCCACCATTCCGGCGACCCAGGTTCAAATCCTGGAGCCTGCCCAGGAAAAAAAAGCACCACCGAGAAAGCAAACACCCCTGTGGAGCAGTCTTTCTTACCCACTCGCTTTATCACTGGGGCGATGTTCGCCCTTCTTTGAACGGCATCGCTGGTCATAAACCTATAATTTCTTAGAGCAGGTGACCACTCCCAGTCCTTAGTGGTCTGGCAGCTCCAGCTCGGGGACGTACCTGAGGACTTCGACCATGATGAAGGGGCTCTGGGCCCCTTCTCAGTTCCCCGCTGTTCTCCCCTGACCTTGGAGCTGCCTAAATCCATCCATCCTCACTCCAGGCCTCTCGGTCACTGGGAAGCACCGTCCTTGGCTTATGCTTACCCTTAAAGAAAAACCCAGTTGTTTTGCAGATGGGAGAAATGGCATGTTTCCTTGTTTTAAAGAGTCCTGCACTTTTTTTTACTGTTGCTCGGAATAAGCAGTCTTTGTGAACTTTTTGAAGGAAGCTGAGGCCCTGACCCCAGAAGGTTCTGTGCCATCCACTGTACCAAGGTGTTAATAGGAAACAGTAATCCCCAATTTGCCTTGTTTATTTTAAGATCCTAATCCCCTCTCAGAGCAGATTGCTCTGTGCTTATGGTGTAATTGAGACGTCATCATCAGGAAGCCAGAGCCCCATGTAGCTTAGGGCTTTCACATTTTCAAATTTCTAAGAAATTAAGTGAATTTCACACAGTCTCAGCAGTGTTTTTTGGTCGTGCACAGTGCTTGCTGTTACATTGAATGAGAATATCTTGGTCAGACTTTTGGACCTGCTGCCAATCTCCGTTCTTCAGATGTGTGTTTTCCTAGAACCACCTGATGCAGAAGGGCTCTTGATGGGAGCTGAGGACGGGTTTACGGCATTTTCCTGGCTATACTTTGTTCGTGCTGCAGTCCTTCCTCAAGACCCTACTCTCCAGGAAGGTAAAAGGTAGCCATTTTGCAACAGAGTTTGAACGACTTTCACCCAGTCAACTGGATTTGCAGATTAATTAGTTAAGCTCTCATGGCCTCCACCCAGCCAGTTCCCCCAGCAGGCAGCATGCCCACTCCGTAATAGCCCCTTTGTGCTTCCTTGGGTGGACATTATTGTTACTATTCTTTTCCAAGAAAGATTGTGATTCAGTTCATATTTTGAGAATTTCAGAGGATAGAATCTGATGCAAAAAAGTAACCTAAAATATGTTCCTTTCCCTTAAAATGTTTAATAACTAGTTCTTAGGACTTTTTAAAAGAGAGAAAGGTTTATCTTTCAGGAGTGAACAAATGCTGTGTCCCTAAAGCACACGTGCTCTTCATGGACTGTTTCTTGTTGCACGCACCCTGGTGCATGGCTTGGTGTCAGGTCAGCAGAGTTGTCTGTTTTTGAAGTTCATGCTGACGTGGGTTCTGAAGGGGAGGGTTTTAAGCCTTATGGTCTAAATAAAATTTGTTTAGAAGTACGTTTTTAGGACCACAGCAACCCGTGTT
Organism: Myrmecophaga tridactyla; assembly: GCA_004026745.1. Taxonomy (NCBI): domain Eukaryota; kingdom Metazoa; phylum Chordata; class Mammalia; order Pilosa; family Myrmecophagidae; genus Myrmecophaga; species Myrmecophaga tridactyla. Next base: position 4,583 of record PVIY010044015.1, read on the forward strand.
TAGAAAGGAACCTTGGGTCAGCCCTGAGAGGCCCTGAGACGTGGCTGCGGGGTGAAGGCGCAGTCCCCATGGAAGAGGGATCAGCACCCCTAAGGCTGATCAGAACGGCTCCTGGCTGCTAGCGTGGGCTGCACAGGGCACATGGGAGCCCCGGGGCCTCACAGCCTTTCGTCCCTACTCTCTGGGCTGCATGGACCGTCTCTGCCCCTGTCCACCTGGCCTCAAGGCCCTGTTCTCCATTCTTCCTTGTGGGACCGTTTGTCCCATGCCAGAGACCCAGAGGGCCTAACCTGCCTTCCCGAGAGTCCGGTGATAGCGTTAATGTTCCCATTAGGGAGACTGATTCTGTTATTGCAGCCTAGGAAATACGTGTCACCCCCCAAATTACATTATTGACACATTTCTGAAGTCACTAAGCTTCCTAAGGTTTTTGTTTGTCCACTTACTGCTACTCAGTCTTTTCTTCCTTGCTCTGTACATATACAGTTTTTGAGTCATGAAACTAGAATCTTATTTAATTCATCCTTGACTAATCTTTCTTCCTTTAACTTTTTATTTTTAAATAATTTCAAACTTATAAGACAGTTGCAAAAATAATATGAAATCCATACAGAGGTTTGATTCCTGGCGCCTGCCCATGCCAAAAAAAAAAAAAAATCCATAAGGAGAATTCCAACATACCTGTTCCCACCCCTCTCCAGATACCACATCCACCAGTTTTAACATTTTGCCACATTTGCTGTATCTTTTGATATCACCCATACTTTACTTTCTAAGCATTTGGAATTGGGCAAATACGTCACCCTCCTTGAACACATGTACATTTCTAAGAACAAGGATATTCTCTCGTTACCACCTACACAAGTTCAAGACATTTAACGTTGATATCAAGCTTACCATCTGTATCCCAAGTTTTCACATGTCCAAATTAAATTCTCCGATTTGGCTTCTTATACCAGTGTACCACGCTTCCGGAACCTTCTTCTGCCGTGCTGGGCACTTGCTCTGTACCTCCTGTTTTCCTGTTCCCTGCACATCTGCAGGGCATGCTTCTCTGTATAGGTCACTGATTATAAACAGTTGTTGTATATCATCTGCCAGGTAAGTAGAAATACACAGAAAAGTGTCTTCTGTGTGTGGGGTTGGCTGTGGGAGCCAGCACTGTGATTCTGGGGTTTGTCAGTGGACGTATTCTAAAGTGATGCCCCTAAGATGTCCGAGCTTTTATTCAGAAGTTAAGAAAAATAATTCTCAGAGCCTTTACCCCACATGCATTGGGTGGGCTGATGTTGATAACTGAGTGACAGGCTAGAACCTCCCAAAAGAGGGGGGGCCATGTGGAAATGCCCAGACTCACCCCATGTAGGGGGTCACAGACAGACAGAAGGACTTATAAATGCCACAGTTATTATCGTCATTCTACAGCATGGCTGCCCAGACTGGAAACGTGTGAATATAAAATAATTGGTTTATTGATATTTATAATGGTAGTAAAATGATTCTGTTGTCTCTGTTTCTAGGCTTTATAACCAGCTAGTATTATATGACAGTATGATTTTAGCATAAAATTGAAGATTATAGAAGGGAGAGCTCTAGACAGAAGGATATGTAAAATCTTTCTTATTGGAACTTTTTCATCTGTACCAGGAAACATTAATATTATATGAGAGATTTGGGCTTCTTCGAACTGCTGGATCTCTTGGCATGTAGAATCTTCTCAGTCATCTTTCGTCTCCTTAGAGTTGGGCATATCACAGTGTAGTAAAGATAAACGTTGCTGGGATTTGGGAAGAACCTGTTATGTCCATATTAGGCTTGCCTTTCCATTCTCATCTTCAGTTTCTAGGCTAGAATGTTCAACTCTTAAGTTCACCTGACAATCTTCAGTTCAAATGTCATTTATAGCCTTTTTGATGAACTCAGGTTTGGGATGGCCAGGACATGAACTATTGACCATAATGAGCAATGTCCTCTCTTTAACAAGGAGAAGGGAAAAGGAGGTAGGAAACTCACGGGAAGGATTGTGTGTGTGCGCCGGTGTGTGCTGGGAGACGTGCGAGGAGTTTTGTGTGGTGGTCGCTTAATTGGATAGGAAGTAGTGGAAGCATCACTTAGAAGAAATGTTATTGTGCCTCAGTTTTTAAATGTTATAAATGGTAGACACAAAAGACATGCCGTTTTTGTTATTGCCACAAGACATCTTGCACAGCCCAGTGAGGATGGCGGGGAGGGGCCGCCTACACCAGCCCTGGAAAACCCAGGCATCCAAATAACCCTCAGTGCATATTTTCAAAGAGAGTATTTGCACTATGCTTTTAAGGAAATAGTGCACTATGCTTTTAAGGAAAATGAATGGGGAACAAAATCGCTTTTAAAGTTGAGATTTTCCAAGACCACAGTCAGGGGAGGGAAGGTATTCCTGAAAGAGAAACATGTGAACTATTTGACCGAAGACACGTGGTGAAATGTACTTGACACCAAAATGTCTGGTGGCAAGAACTCCACCTTCTTCCACCTAGTTTCTGAGCGACTCACGGTGGGGCTGTAGGGGCCCCGCGGGCACAGATCACCGGAAATGACCTTCTTCAGTTTTTGCTCCACCCCGAGTTATTTCTTTCAAAAAGGTCTTAGGGCAAGGCCATGTGAATGATGAGTGAGGCGTCGAAAGCAGGACAGCTGAAGCCCCTCTCAGGAAGATGATGTTTTCATGGTTCCCAGTGAATGGGATACAGGGTTTCGTTGAAGAGAGGGTTTTTCACTGGAGACCATGGGACAGCATATGGTGGCTAAAAATTCTTCTTTTTCTGACTGTGTGCCCAAATAAGGCATTGCTAAACTTGGTTCCTTGTGGGCAGGTTCTTACATTTCTCTAAGGTCCATTTTCACTGTGTGTTAAATAAGAACTTTAAGAAGGTCTCCCTTGCAATTCAAATATTCCCTTGTCTATAAATGTTACCTGTAATGTAAGAATGATTTTATATGATTCTAAAATAGTAATGAATATTTGATTTTCAGCTAAGTTGCCTCAGATACACACTTGTCATCTTTTCCATTTGGCTCTTTTATTCAAATGTCAGACCATAGATACATAAATACTCAGCTAAATAAAACATAATTTAAACAATTTTGCTGCAGGCATCAGTTTTTCTAGTGTTTAATATTTTAATTTTTTCCATTGAGTTATATAGCATTACAGTGGCAAACCGACCCAGGGCCTTTCCCCCCATCCAGCTCCCTTACAAGGAGAGCTTTGACTTTTCCTTTCTTTAAGGAGAACTTAGTGAAATAGAATGTGTGTAGACACACAACCTTTTGCATCCCGTTTTCAATAACAATGAAGCTTGTCAATTCAAATCAGAAGGAAAAGGCAAAGCCCAGGCAGCACTTTGCAGTCAGACACAGGAAGCTGATCTTTGGAGAAAAGGTGCGATTCGGTGCCCCCCACACCCCCACATTGTAAATGGCCCAGGTGACACACTTCCTAGAGCCCAGAGAAGCTGCCCCAGGCAGGGGCCCCAAATGGCTGGGCCCCGAGGCCGAGGGTCAGGGGCCAAAGGCTAGATGTGCCGGTGTGGACTCTGCTCGCTGGGCACGGGTCCCCGGGATGGTGGCCTGGTGACAGCGATGCTGAGCTCTGCCCACGCCCCGGTGGTCGCCCACCTGCTGTGCCTCCCTGCCCTCGCACCGCTTTGCCTGGCACCCTGTGCTGCGGATCCCAGGTCCGGCCACAGCCCCGTGCCCTCGGCCGGCCGGCCTGGCCCATGAGACAGACTAATGGTGCTTTCCTCTCGCTTCCTTCCACCCGCCGCCTCCTCACCACCTCGACCAACCCTGCCATGGCCATCGCTGCAGGGGTGCTCCGGACCCAGGCCTGCCGTGGAGACTTTGCCTGCAGCCAGTGTGGGGAGTGCTTTACTCAGCCCAGCCCCCTCTGGGCCCACCTGTGGTTCCACCCAGGTACCGCCATCCTACCCCACCACGGGCGCCATGCGGCCTCCTGTGGCCCCTGTGAGGTGAGGGATCACGTCATCAGTCCCCTGCACTTGCATCCTAGAGGCCCCGTTCAGCACCGAGTGCTGGTGTTTTGTTTCTTTTCCTTCGTATCAAGTGCTGTGCAGTTTAATTTGCGATAAGCCTGCTTGAAAATGTTCCATTTTAATTACCGCAATGACTGCGCTGGGGAGTCCTGTCGCCACCAGCACACACTGCAGTGGCAGTGCCCCTTTTGCCCACCGTGCGGCTGGGCTTTATCACATCGAAACTGACAGATGACATGCGTAGACACCCAGGTCTGGGCCAGTAGACACAGCACGGCCACCTCTGGCTGAAAAGCTTGTTTGGGCCCCCAGCAGGCGAGACCGCTGGGTGTCAGGAGACCCCAGGCATGCGAGAGAGACGAGGCAGGCAGACGGCTCCCCCTCCGGAGTGTGAGTCCGTGAGCCAGCCTGATGCAAAGTGACAGGGGCCAAATGGTGAGCGAGGCAGCAAGAGGGTCCCTCTGTGCACGCTGATAATTAACATTGTCAGTGATGGCTTTCTTCAGCAGAGCAGTCTGAGTTAGAAGGCCGGGGGCCCCGGCAGCCATTATCATTTCTCTCTTACAGTAAGTGTTAACGGTAAATTGGTATTTTCCAGCCACAGGCTAGGAGCTGGTGTCATTTCTGTGAAAGTGCTTAATTTTGAATGGAGCTGTTTAACACTCACACAGTGACGTGGCCCCCATGCACAGCTGCTCACAGCCCCTCTTGTTCCCACAGTGGTGTTTGAGTCTCATGGTCTTGGAGGTTCTGAAGTGCTCACCAGCCCCTCTGATGCCCCAAAACAAGTAGATCTTACAATCAATCGGGGTTTGGGCTCTAATGTGGTCGCTGGGAAAAGCTTTGCAGTGACACTCATCACGAAAGCACCGGATGTTTTTTACGAGAGGCTTAAAAAATCTTGCGTCACTTTCTCGTAGCGCCCGGTCCCGGAGGGCAGTCTGGAGGTTGAACCCGTTGAAGGTCGTTTTGACCATTCAGTGCGTAGGTAAGGCAGAGCTGCTGCTGCCACTGGGGGCGAGGCGGCGACTGGTAGAGGCGGGTGGTGACTAAAACCACAAAAATTCCTAGTTTTCTATTGTTTTAGATGTAAGTTTGCTTTTGAAAGAAATTGTTTTTCTAAACCAAAAGAGAACCAAGAGTGCTTACCACCAGAAATCCTTAGTGTAAGGCGTCACAGTTGTGTGCTCCTCCTGTTTGACCGTCTGCATTGCACACTCTACTGGTAGGACCAAATTGTGTGAAGAAAGCTATGTGTATGTGCATGGAATGTGTGTGCTTGTAGAAGTGTGGATTTTAACGCATAAACCGTTCCACATATACCGGCACACGCTGCACTTTTGGATGTGCGAGTTGTGATAGATTTCGGGTATGGCTGTAAAACCGTGGCACAACCCCACCGTCAGAGGGGCTCCTCCCCCTTTTCCGTTTTACAGGATGGCCCAGCCATCTTCACGTGATGTCCACCTTTCAGCTACCTGCCTAAAGGATTCTATAAGTGCAAGTTTTTACCCTTATAAATGAAGAGTTTCTTTGCCACCAGGGCAGGACGTCCTCAGTCCCCCTCCAGAGTACAAGCAGGCTTCTTCTCCATATGCTGCCAGTCGAATCAGCTCTTAGATTCACAGTTGATGTCAGTGATGACAGTTTAGACCCCAGAGAGCTCGAGAGGTCCCAGGCCATTTCCCCGCTTCTGGAGAAACAAGGCACACCCACCAGTGGCTTCACCAAGGGCCTGTTGCTTATGAATGATCGACCTGGGTTTAAAAACTGACATTATCTGGTCAGAAATTTTTTTGTTTTATTATTTCTTATTGCAGAATTTCTGTTTGTATTAAAGGCTTCTTCATAAGTCATTGAGAAAATGTCTTGCCATTAATTGTAGTTTTTCAGTGACTCTGTCTCTCTCCTAATAAAACCCATAGTTATAGAATATAAAGCAGTTGCTTCATAATGGTATTCTATGACCATTTATGAAAGAAATATACCACCTCACCAAATTAAATGATTTCCAAATACACATGGCCTCAACTAGAAATAGGGAGCACTGTCCTACTTAACAGAAACAAGACTCCCCTGCCACCAGAGACTCACTGGGATGTGTTTGTGGAATGAAGTGACAGCAAGGTCAGACCATAACTGGAGAATTGCCTATCGAGGTTACAGGTGGAGGCAGCCCAAAGTGTCCCCACATACATGCATCCCGTTGAGTCCTTCCGAGATGGGGCCTCTTGGGGAAGAGTCTTTGATGCACAGGAAGAATCAGGCAGATCCATGAATAACTCAGCAAGAGGCTTCGGGAAAACATACAAATTGATTTGCTGAATATTAATTCTACTGCAGCCTTTTAAAAATGCTCCTGTCATAGGGAGAAATAGGAGATCAAAACAGCAAATAACCATAAGATTATAATTTAAATTATTTCATGTTACATGTAGTTTTGCTGGGAATTTGTAACAGTTACTCTTCTTTGATTATGACAAAGAAAAGATGGATGTATATATTTTATTTGTCTCTGTAAACCAGAATTCTGTTTTTTTACACTTATTCCCACCTAACCTCTTTTAGTTTCAAATTCTATATTGTGGTATTGTTCAGTGCCGATTTCAGCCGTAACATATCTGTTAATTCTTGATGCAGAGCCTTTTTCAGCCTCGTCCCAGTGGTCATTCAAGCCCGGTGACTTTGGAGCCATGCCACATTCTCATCTCCCTCCTTCAAGCAGCCAGGTGGTTTAATTCCATGTTAGAGACTGTTGCCTCTGAAGGTTCTTTTTCTGTTGATTTTTCACGAATGTTCTGTCTCTCTAATGAAGTTCAGTTTCCCTTAACACATACAGACAGGAGCTGTGCTTTTAAGAATCCACCTAAAGATTTGTCTGCCAAAGTCATTGAAAGACGTCAGTAATAGGTAGAGCTTTAACTCTTAAAGAGTTTTCTTGTTATCCTGTAGTTCTCATTATTTACAAAAATCACAATGCAGTTCTAAGATTAGATCCTTTAGATCTTTATCAAACAATTGTGTAAATATTTGTGTCTAAATGTGACTCACCACATTTATCAACCATCTCTTTCATTTTTAGAGTGCATTACTAACATCAACTAATGGATATATGTCAGATTGTTTCCTGTGGATTTTAGAAGCTGTAGAACATAGTTTTGTTTTTTAGCCACAGAAAATTGTGTATTCATGCAGATATTATTTGACATGGCACTGAAGTTGACTGATTTTCATAAATATATACACACATACTAATATATTCTAAACTGATTGAAACAAAATTTGAAAACAATAATCATGTATCCATTCATTAACAGTATTTAGTTAGCACCTACTAAATGCCAGGCCCTGTGCAGATTATTGAGAAGACAAGGTAAACATTTTCCCCACTTTTAAGGTTCTTAAAGCCTAGTGGGTAGTTTGTTCAAGAAAGCAAGAGTAATAGGGGAGGGTCCCCTGGGAGTGGAGAGGCAGGTCACCCAGACTGGGGCATCTGGAAGACCATGCTCGTCAGAAGAGTGAGTCGGAGTTGGCCAGGTTCTGGGATGGACAGACAAATGCTGCTGGCAGCCAGCCGGCCGTGGAAAGACCCAGAGGCAGAAGAGCTTGTTTCCCTGGGGGAGCAGAGCCAGGCACAGGATGGCAGGAGTAGGGGAACAGGCGGGGAGGAGACCCAGAGGGGAGTCTGCAGGGGAGGGCACCGTCCTGGCTTTACAGGTGTGGTATTTGCATCTCATCCTGAAGGCATGGGGAGAGCCCCCTTGGCAGGAGGATGGCGTGTCAGCTTTGACTCTTGAGAAAGATGATCAGGGGATGGATTTGTGAAGGTTGGAGGCCACGGGCGAGACCTGCAGGTAGTGGAGAGTGAGCTGAGGGAGGCCTGAGTTGGGGTGCAGCTGGAAGTAGGTACACTTAATAGCTACCAACATTTAAATTCACTGTCTGCCAGATAATTTGGAGAGACGTGTACAGATTATTAATATATTGGGTTGTTGAGTCAGAAGAGCCTGGCTTGGGTTCTCTACCTCGGGCTTGTTGCTTAAACTGAATTTCCTCATTTGAGTACTCTGTGGCCCAGAGCTCACATACAGGCGAACACGTCTGCACACATCTGTGATGGTGCAGCTGTGGCCAGCCAAGCGGAATGGCTTCTCCTTACCTGGCGCTCGTTTGTTTTGTCAGGGAATGGTTGATAGTTCATTAAAGAAAGAATATAGGGTAACTCTTAGTTTGCGAAAAGTATTGTGAGCACAGGATAGCTCTCAAGTTTGCTGCTGTCTCTCTGTTCAAGGACCCCCAGTTGGTGAATGGGCATGATTGGTTCTTCTCTATACAACCATAGAGTGATTATCCTTATTTTGCCATAATAGTATTTGAAGTCTCCAGATTGACTAATTCTAACGAATCATTATATACCATCTAGTCAGTGAAGCTGCAGGCAGGAGGTCCAGGGAAATAGGCTATCATCAATTTAATTCATCAGTGCTCAGAATAAAGGATCTCTTCAGTGTTCCCAAGGATTTGGGGGAGAAAAAAAATACTTTCCTTCTGCTGTATCTTTGGCAGTCTTTTATTTTTTTCGTACATACAGTGTGCAAGCCCCTTCAGAGCTACAAGAAGTGTGCATTCTGCCTAGGAGGGACTTGAGAAGCTCATTCAAACTGGGCAGTTCAGCGGTTGTTCCTCTATGAGCACATTCTTGTGGTTGGTTCTAGCAGAGGGAAAACTGAAACTTCAGAAGCTGAAGATCTAGATTAAAGCATAGGGCTTCCGAGAGGCAGCTCAGGAAGCTTGTGGCTATTCTAGGCTCCCCTTTCTTTTGCATTTTTCAATAAACGAACTAGAGAAATGTGAACTCGTTTAGGCTTTGGGTGGGAAGAGACATTTTCAAGAATGGAGTGTCCATGGCAGTGGGAATGACCCTTCCAGGCTCTTGGGATTAAAGGAGCTTGCCATTGGTCCTCTTGTATTATTAAGTAAAACGATTCTGGCCATAAGGGAAGCTAACATTTCAAACCAAGTTCTAAATGAGAGGAAGAGTTCCTGCGTTATTGTCATCTAAAGAAGCTCTGTCATGTATTTAGCACAACTGATTTAATGTTTAGTATCTAGGAATCATCAATATTCATCATATTCATCATTAGAAAGAAAACTGTTGAAAATAATATGCTGAAATATGGATGCTGTTGTCCTGTGGATGCTAAGGGGTGGGGACTCCACTTATTCTTGTAGAGAAATCCTTTTTTGTCATTTTCATACATTCATTTTTTTCTAATGTACTGTGGTTAAACATTGGAAATGAAATATTTTTTAAAACCAAGAACAGTTAACCACTTTTCCCACCCCCCTGGTGTTGGATTTAAAAGATCAGGTAGATTTTTGCTGAAATATGAAATTTGGCATTTTTTTATTTGTTGGGATTCCTTGCCAAAATTTAAAGACTGATTAATAGTTTAGTTCTTATTAACTCTAAATGTTATTTTACAATAGTTAAAGCTGGAAAAACAATTCCATTAATCAAAATAACAAAATGAAAAAATAACTGGCAACCTAATTTGTCTCATATTTAGCTATGGCTATTATAATGCAAATGATGGAGGACTCTTGTAGTTTGGCATATTTGAATATATGTATAACGTATTTTCAGAGCCTCCTTTAGGTGTCCAGCATCACAGATCAAATTTCAGAATTCAGTCTATTTGTCTAAGCTTCTCTCATTCATAAACAAAGAAAGCACACCATTTTCTCCAAGTACGACTTACTGCCAAAAGTAACGAACATAACCGGTGATTTCCGAAAGTGCCAGGAGAGCCTCTGCTTGCTTGGGCCTGTGGGTGGAGGGTGCCCTGTGGAGCTGGTGGTTAAATAGGCATTGGGCATCTCCTGCATGTGCCTGGTGGAAGCCTGGCCAGCAGCTGGCCGCCTTCCAAAGGCTGTGCCGTCCACGCAGCCTTAGGAATAGGTTCCTTCTGCACATGCGATCATCCCCCCCACTCCCCCATGATAAAGAAAAAAGGGAAAAAAAGAGTAGACCTCATAAAGAACCAGAAGTCGAGGCCCTGGAATGCCTTAAAAGCTAGTATTTCTTTCAGCTCTACTGAAAAGCCTGCAGTTTACAGAGCTACAGAAAAGAAAAGCCACATATTCTAAAATCATGCTTCTCATTTTTGACCATTCTGTATTTATAGGAGAAAAAACAAGATAAACAACTTGTGTGTGCTTAAAATATTACCATGTGTCCACTTTAACTATTTTTGTGGCTCTTTTCTTCCATCACTGCATGTTCCCCCTGATTAATCAGATGAATTTCATTTATTTCTTAAAAACCTTCTAGGACTTCTATATTGAAGAATAAAATGGTGGTCCCAGTGAATCAATAATGTAAAATAATTCTTAAAAAATATGGTAATATTTTAAATATTTTAAATGTAATGTTCCCTTCTGTTATAAAGCGAGAACAGATCTCTAGTGTTACCTGGGTTTATGGGCTAAGTCTAAAAACGTTATTGTTTGAGTATATATGTAATATATAGGCATACACGCCCTAGACAAGTATGTGTTTAACCCTTTCTGAGCCCCATGCCTCAAGCTTCCAGCCCTCTATGGAGTGAGGACCATGCTCCCATACACCTGTACAGGCCCACACGGGCTCATCCCGCCTCCTTTTCCAGCTGGGCGGCAGGTGGTACTGGGGCCCTGCCCTGGGCAGGTCCATTGTTCGGACGGGTGGAAGAGAGCCCTGAGAGAATCACCTGCAATCTGTCTGCTGTCTGCAGTTGCTTCATGAAGACATTCCGGGTACTTCTCTTGGTGAACACAAAAACCCTTTTTCTTCCTGGACTGTCCTCAAACCTCTGTGAATGAGCCCTGCTCTGAGGGCTGCCTCCCAGCAGAGTTGTGGGGCCCTTTCATACCCCGGGGGTGGGGCAGAAGCATCTCCCTGGTTGGCTGCAGGAAGCTCACCCTCTGCTTAGGGCGGGTGGACATGTCATTCCTTCAGTTACATTCCCTTACGTTTCAGATCAGCCACAGGCCACACCCCTCTGCCCAGTGCTCCCGGCCTCCCATCCATGTCAGGTTTTGTTGAAAATCTTTCTGTCTTCTGCTAAATGTTTACTGGTGGACCTCTGAATGCAGGACCAGCTTTAAGTCGCAGTTTTCTGAAACTGTTCACATTTATAATAAAATTCATCATGTCAGCCCGCCACCCCCCCCCCCATTTCTGGGGTTCCTGTAGGCATAGCTGGAAACCAGTTAGAATTTTACATGAGTGCTGTGGTTTATGCGTGCATGTTAATTTCAAGCAGTCGGTTCCACTTCATCAAGACTTTAGCTGAAGGTTAATATAGTTAAGTGAGATTAATCTTGCCACATTGTTTTTGTCCTCAGATTGTGAACTCCATTGTTCAGAGCAGCGATGTTTCAAATGCCACTCGAGAGCATTCTCCAAAGCTGCAAGCTCACATTTATTCTCGTTTTTATCTTGCAATGCACTTGACTTTAGAACGCCCTTCTGTGTTTTCAGCAGGGTAATTATTTATGGAAATCGGGAAAGACCTCTCAGGTTTTGACAGAACTGTGTGAGATCTGTACTTTCCTTTTTGTTTGTATGGCCCCCAAATTCTGCCTTGTTCTGAAACTATCAGTCTGGTCTTTATCTGCTTGGGAGTACAAAATTTTCTCTTTTGAGTCCCCCCTTGATCCCATCTTTCTGTCCTTGAACCTTTTCTCCAGAGCTGGTTCAGGTGCTACCTTTGGCCATTCTTACAGGTGAAACCGAGGAGTCTCGTGGTCCTCTCGGGATCATTGGAAGTGACTTTTTAAAGCTACCCCTACAGGACAGGAAGGAAAATTTAAAACACGTCACACTCAGGTGAAATGATTCTGACCGCAGTACGAGGTCTTCATGTGCGGGACCGTTTGCTTTGTGAAGGTCGTTGTCTGTGCTCTTGGGTGCGGACAAGCATGTGTGGAGACCCCGAGGCAGAATTGAGCTTTTCTCTTGTCTCCTTTTCCTCCTCCAGGGGAGAGACCATTCTAATGCGCGGACAGAGCCTCTCCAGGAGGGAACCTAAAGGCCCTCTGCCTGCCGGCCCCGCCAGCCCGGACTCCGCGATCAGCAGCCTGTTGGATGGTCCAGCAGCCTCCAGAGTGACCCCGAAGACCCTGTGGGAGAACAGCTGGAAAATACCCGACACATCAGTCCTGGAGCTGTCGCCCCCACACGAGGGGGAGGGAGCTGCCTCTCCTGAGACATTTAAACCTAAGTGAAGACACTATACCCTAGAGTTACACGAATATACTCTGTATGCAGATCTGTGCTAATCGACCATAGCCCCGTAGGTTCTTATAGTAGCAGTGGTCCTGGCAGGCACTGTAGGAGCACAAGGCATCTATATTATTCAAGACAAGTTTGAGACACTGGAAAAAATGATACTTGCGTGTATTGGACAGAGTGAAGAAGTAAGCACTGTACTAGGAAGCTCCCTGGTGCTCAGAAGGACCGTTTAGAGATTCTCAGAGCAGCCAGTATGGATTTGAGGTTGATAAAGTATTACTGCTACTGCCCCTCCTTGTCTTAGTGGGTATTTAAAATAGTCAGTGAGAGAGAGGACGGAGGTGGCGTGGAGGTGCTGTGGGAACAAGGTGGATGACAGTAAAGATGAGGAGTAGACCCCGAGAGCTCAGTGGTTGGGCTATGTTTCCCCTCAGAGGGCAGCTGTGTCCCCTGTGCACTCATCCTCCTCTTTCTGCATTTGTACTGAGCGGATATGGCAAAGGAAGCACATCTATGGGAAGCCGTATATTCTGCTTCGGAAGAGAGAGCTAGGTGAACACTAAGCAAAGCAGGCTTCTTTGCTTGTTCTCAGGACCTTTTTGTAACAGGGCTACTTTCTGCAAACTGCTTACAAAGGAAGACTGTATGAATTAACAGATTCTTTAGCCACTGAAGCCCCCTCTGCCCCCAGTTTGGGCCTCATTTAGTCATTGCAGAAGAATCTTTGAGCAGGTTGGGGGGCCCTAAATGGCTGGGGTACTTAAGCTCTGGAACCTTCTGCCTCTCTCCTTGCCTCCCGACTCCCTGTCCGCCCTAACCACTGCTCCACCCCGGCAAGAGGTATCTGTTCTTCTCGGCCTCGAGCCTGCCCAGGTTGAGTGGCTTCTTTGAGCGGCGTGTGCTCTCCTGACCACACGGGCATCCTGCTGTGGGTGTATCTGGTGGCCTGTGTGGCTGCTGCCAGCCCCGTGGGTGGGGGACAGCTTTATATACCTCTTCCTCAGTAACTTGTTCACATGCAGGTTTTCTTGGTGGGGTAAAGGCCCATAGCAGAGGGTCTTAAACCATGCAGTGCACGCAGTTAAAATCATATCCACAGATATCGTTTTGTCCTCCTGTAACCGTGACACACACTGTGTGACAGTGAAATTGCTGAAGAGTTTCAGAGTTTTGCACATATGATTTTATGCATTATCAAAAGTTACTGCTGCCTTGAATGAAAATGTTCTGTGAAACTTTTTGCAAAAGCTTTACTAGGTTTTTTTTTAATTGTGAAATTTTGTAAAGGCAGGAAATGGATTAAAATGAGCATGCTAAATATATTTTTCAAAAAAGCAATAATTTTACATGTACAGAAATTATCCTAACCTTTAATACTGGTAAGAGCGACAGTTTACTTAATGCAGTAATGGATTAGTGCAGTTTTGTAGAAAATGGGCTTCTGATACAAAGACTTGTTTAAACACACACACACACACACCCCCACACCCTAAAGTGTGGTTTTCTTGTTCTAATGATTTGTTGAATTATTATATTATTATTATTATTATTGTTGTTATTGTTATTAGTTAATGTTTGGTTCTGGATTCTACTTGTTACTGATTTTAAATTACTTGACGATTCAGGTTACTTTGCAACACTTGCAAATGATGCATTGTAACTGGCTAGCTTATATATATATATATATATAAATATATATATTATTTTTTTTTTACTTATTTTTTTTCCTGATATTCTTACACCAGATATGTACCAGGATGCTGAGTCATGGTGGTGTAATAAGGAATGTCTGTGCAGATACTATGAAGCAGCTGTAATTGGCGGTTCTGTAAAGTTCTTTTGAGTGAAGTTGCAAAGACAGATTTCCTCCGTTCACCTAAGAAATCATAGCACCTTTCTGTTGATTCGTGTTTGATCATTTCCCCTGAAGTGATAATTTCTGCATTTTCTCGTTTTCATTTTCTTGGCTGAAAGACAGGGGTGGAAGTTCAGGAATTTGCAGGGGCTGGTGTCCCAGCCTGGTGGCCCCTCTCTGTTTAGTTGTTGAGAGGAGCCCTGTACCCAGAGTGAAGCACAGATTGGTGCAGGGTGCATTCTTTCTCTTCCAAAAGCGGTATGGGAAAGCCCAGTTGACATTTAGAGATGAAAGGGCCTTCCTGGCAGGTTTTCCTTTCCAGATAGTCTCAGGGGGAGAGAGACCCATTGGCAGAGCCTGGCCCCAGGAGAAGGGCAGTGGCAGATGACATCGGTTTCCTTAACCATATGCCTTGTGGTGTGCAGAAGTCAGGTTTCCACTAGTTAAGTGGATGCGAGGGCAGTCCGAGGTCCCACTTTTCAGGCATGAAGACATGGCTCCCTTTTCCACCTGTCCATCAGTATTGCATTGATCTGTTAATCCGTTCATGTCAGCTTGGCCATAGTATTTAATGTGATTTGTGTTTCTTATTTATTTAGCCAATATGTTTTGATTCGCCTTTTTTTCCCCTCCAGTGATAATTTTGGCATGACACACTCCTGTAAACCCCTTCTGACTGTTACAGACTTTCTACTACCTCCACCAGTCTGCCGTCTCCTTGTTCCTCAACAGGATCTCACAGTGCTGCCAAGGAATGTGACCTGGACCGTAAAGGGTTGGGTTGGGTTGGGTTGTCCGCACTGCAGCTGTCCTGTGTCCCTCCCCCGACCCAGCCCCTCGCTCCTGCTGCTCCTGGCTTCAGCTTCGAGTCCAGCCTCCCTCCCCACCCCGCTCTCTCCTTGTCTCTCCTCACAGCTCTTCCTCCTCTCTGAATCTAAATAACACAAAAATAATGAGCTTCTAAAAGTCTTTCAGGTTATTCACTCTTATCCCTTAATTGAAGAATGAACATTTAAATTCTCTGAAAGTTCAGATGTTGAATATCATCTCTGGGAAATTGTCAACAGTCCTGCCCCATTCCCGCCGGACCCCTAGACGCTCCCCTCTCAGTACCGGACCATGCACTTCACCCCGGTCAAAACAGGACACGAATGACCAGGCCAAGGGGATTCTACCTTCTTCTTTTTTTTTTTTTGCTTTGAAAAATGCTAACTGTTTTAA
>PVIY010044016.1:0-20203 GCA_004026745.1 Myrmecophaga tridactyla
TGCTTTCATTTATCACTAGCATTTCAAACTAAATTTATTTTAACATTTGTTCCCCCTATTATTTATTTTTATTCCATATGTTCTACTTTTTTGTTGATATAGTAGCTGAAAGGAGCATCAGACACAAGGTTTTCACATTCACAGAGTCTCATTGTGAAAGCTATATCATTGTTCAATCATCATCAAGAAACATGGCTACCGGAACACAGCTCTACAGCCAAGAATTCTTTATCCAGCAAAGTTGCCCTTCAAAAGTGAGGGAGAGATTAAAATTTCAAAGGGAAGCAAATGCTGAGAAAATTTGAAAACAAGACACCTGTCCTACATGAAATACTAAAGAAAGTCCTGTCAGCTAAAATATATATCTATATAGGAGAGGGAAGTCTAGAGGAGGGCACAGAATTGAAGGGTATCAGTAAAGGTAACTTAAAAAAGAGAGAGAGAGAGAGAGAGAGAGGGAAAGAAATATATGGATCTGACAAATAGAAACCAAAGAATAAGATGGTACATTTAAGAACTGCCTTTACAGTAATAACTTTGAATGCTAATGGACTAAATTCACCAATTAAAATATATAGATTAGCAGGATGGATTAACAAATGTGATTCTTTTATATGCTACTTAAAGAGATTCATCTTAGACCCAAGGCTACAAATTGATTGAAAGTGAAAGGATGGAAAAAGATGTTCCATGCAAGCTGTAACCAAAAGGAAGCAGGAGTAGCTATACTAATATCAGGCAAAATAGACTTCAAATGTAAAGAAGTTATAAGAGACAAGGAAGGACACTATATATTAAGAAAAGGGATAATTCACTAAGAAGAAATAACAATCATAAATGTTTATGCTCCCAATCAAGGAATTTCAAAGGACATGAGTCAGACATTGACAAAACTGAAAGGAATGATGTATGTTTCAACAATAATAGTGGAAGACTTTAAATCACCACTCACTCCTAAAGATGGAACAACCAGACAGAGAATCAATAAGGAAATAGAGAACTTAAACAATGTGATGAATGTATTAGAACTAGCAGACATATATAGGTCATTGTACCACAAAACACCAGGATATATTCTTCTCTAGTGCTCATGGAAAGTTCTCCACTAATACCAATCCTGCTCAAACTCTTCCAAAAAATTGAGGGTAAGGAACTACCTAATTCATGTTATGAAGCAAGCATCATTCTAATACCAAAACCAGATGAAGATGCTACAAGAAAGGAAAACTACAGGCCAATGTTCCTAGTGAATATAGATGTGAAAATTTTCAACAAAATACTTGCAAATTTAATCCAATGACAACTTAAAAGAATTATACACCAGGCCCAAGCAGGTGTATAACAGGCATGCAAGAGTGGTTCAACACAAGAAAATCAAGCAACTTGCTTTGAAGACTTAGAAAAGCTAATTATCAAATGTATTTGGAAGGGAAAGAGACTTCAAATAGCCAAAAATATTCTAAAAAAGAAGAACAAAGTGGGAGGGCTTACACTTCCTGATTTTAAAGCATATTATAAAGCTGCAGTGGTCAAAACACTATGGTACTGGCACAAAGACACATTGATCAATGGAATTGAATTGAGACTGTGGAAATAGACCACCAAATCTATGGTCAATTGATCTTTGACAAGGCCCCCAAGTCCACTTAACTGGGACAGGATAGTCTTTTCAGTTAATAAGCCTGGGAAAACTAGTTATCAATAGCCAAAAGAATGAAAGAGGACCCCTATCTGACACCCTACACAAAAAGTAATTCAAAGTGGATAAAAGACCTAAATATAAGAGCCAGTACCATAAAAGTCCTAGAAAAAAATATAAGGAAACATCTTCAGACCTAGTAATAGGAGGTAGCATCCTAAATTTTACACCCAAAGCACAAGAAACAAAAGAAAAATAAATAAATGGGAATGCCACAAAATAGAAAGTTTCTGTGCCTCAAAGGACTTTGTCAAAAAGACAAAGAGGCAGCCAACTCAATGAGAGAAAACATTTTGAAACCACATATCGGATAAGGGTTTGATATCTAGTATATGTAAAGAAATCATACAACTCAACCATAAAAGATCAAACAGCCCAATTACAAAATAGGCAAAAGATATGAATAGACATTTTTCCAAAGAGCAAATACAAATGGCTAAAAAACACATGAAGAGATGTTTATCTTCACTAGCTATAAGGGAAATGCGAGTCAAAACCACAATGAGATATCATCTCACACTATAAGAATGGCTGCTATTGAAAAAACAGGAAACTACAAATGTTGGAAAGGACGTGGAGAAATTCACTGCTGGTGGGAATGTATATTGGTACAGCCATTGTGGAAGACAGTTTGGCAGTTCCTCAGAAAATTAAATATTGAATTACCCTATGACCTGGCAATCCCACTACTCAGTATATACCCAGAAGAGTTGAAAGCAGTGACATGAAAAGGCATTTGCATGCCAATATTCACAGCGCCATTATTCATAATTGCCAAAAGATGGAGGCAATCTGCCATCAACAGATGAGTGGATAAACAAGATTGGTATATACATATGACATATAATGGAATATTATGCAGCAGTAAGACAAAATGAGGTCCTGAAGCATCTGATAACATGGATAAACCTTGAGGACATTATGCTGAGTGAAATAAGCCAGACACAAAAGGACAAATATTGTATGGGCTCTTTGAGAGAAAACTCATAAGGAAATTGGGGCCTAGACTGTAATCTTTTATAACAGCCAAATTTATTCCTGAGCTTTCTAAATTCTAAAATGCTGTGCTATATGTGTATAAGATGGTATCTCCCTGGAACTTTGGTTACCTGTGTGACACCTAAGACTCAGAGCTGGAATTCTACAATTCTGAAAGCCAGCATTGCTACATGCAACAAATGTTAAAGAAACCAAAAAAGAGATCAGACTTCAATTAAAGATAAGATGAAGCCAATCTGGTTGGGACAAAAGTAAATCAGAATACAGGATAAAGGATGACAGCATCTATATTTTAAAACTTTACCTACTATATGAGACCAAGGGAAGAGAGCTTTATTTTGCCCGATACCTAAATTTTCTGTAGCACACCATCTAACTCAAACCATCTGGATGGTTCATTTAAACAACCCAAATACATGAAGCCCAGAATTGGGAAAAGGGCTGGTAATTCTGTATAGCTTAATATAATACCAGGATATATCCCCAAGTATGTTGAGCAGATAATTAAAAAGTACAGGCAAAGTCCCTTGAGGGACTAGAGAAGAATGGAACTATTAAATTTTCCCACCTGGGAAAACCCTGATACTCTCTCAAACAGTAGGGACTCCCAAGTTAATAGGCCAAGCCCCTGATCTTGTGGCTTGCTTTAGGAAAGCTTATTTCTGTAGCAGAGAAGCTAAACATACTTATAATTATTTCTAAGAGTTACTTCTGGAGAAGCTCTTTTGTTACACAGATGTGACCTCTCTCTCTCTCTAAGCCCAACTCTGCAAATAAAATCATTACCCTCCCTCCTACGTGGGACATGACGTCCAGGGGTGTGAGTCTCCCTGGCAACGTGGGACATGGCTCCCAGGGGTGAACCTGGCCCTGGTACCGTGGAATCAACAATGCCTTCCTGACCAAAAGGGAGAAACAAAATGTAACAAAATTAGGTATCAGTGGCTAAGAGAGTTAGAGTCGAGAGGCTATTCTGGAGACTACTTCGATGCAAGCTTCAGCTAGATATTGCTATTGGCTATGGTTTGTCAAACTCCAACCAACATCATTCCTATTAGCGCTAAAGAACACCCAGGGTTCTAGCTGAGATCCTACAAAAGTTCCATGAGCTAAATTTACTTTTCAGAAATCT
This sequence comes from Myrmecophaga tridactyla, assembly GCA_004026745.1. NCBI lineage: Eukaryota > Metazoa > Chordata > Mammalia > Pilosa > Myrmecophagidae > Myrmecophaga > Myrmecophaga tridactyla. The sequence continues at coordinate 3,831 of PVIY010044016.1, forward strand.
GAAACCTTCAGATGGTTCCTAGGCCAGATAAGTCCTAAAACCCAGTGGTACCAGTCCCTCCAAAAGCATCAATTCCATTCCCCATCCCATTCTGTCAACACCCCTTTTCAACATCAAAATTGTTAGGAAGGGCATAACACAAATATCCCTAAAGACTGGGAGAAGGATCAAAGGAGAAGGAGGAGTTAGAGAAGTTAGGATTTAACAAATGAGTATGACTACTGAATCACTATATTTCTTTTCAGTTTCCAGTATCTGAGATTAGCTAGAAGGTGAAACCTGAAACTGTGGAATTGTAACCCATACCAAACTCTGAAATCTGTTCTATAAATACCTTTCAAATGTACCTGGAACTGTATTACTTCTTTGTATAAATTGTATTATTTCACAGTTTAAGAAATGTTCAAAAAAAAAAGTATATCCAGACCTTTTGAGTGTATGCAATTTACAAATCAGAATATATTACAATTAAATTTCTAAAAATATTAAGATAGATTCAACCTATGTATTATTTTAGATTTAAAAAATGTCTCCAGTACTTCTAATTTTACATATGAATCACACCTACTTTAAGATTGTCTACTTTTTGTTTTTATTCCAAGTTTGTGTCAGAGATGTTATATCTCTGAATTAGTCTTTAGTTTTTTTTAACGATATTATTAATATGGTGCTCAATGAAAGTAAACTTATGGCTTTAATACTGAAAGTAGCAACCTGTTTATTCTAATTGTAATCTGTTTTCCTGTGTTTAAAGTGAACTTTTCCTTAAATGCTACTATTAATAACACAACTGCCTACAGTTTTTTTCAAGCCTTCATAAATGAATATGTCCGTTTCTGGGAAGCCATCCTAAGAAAATAAACCAAAGTGAGAAAAGGTTGTATATAACCTTTAATCATGTCATTGTTTTAATGTTTAAAAAAATTAAAAAGAAACAACCTTGGGACTGTTCTAATAACCAACAGATATTCTGAATACATATTATGTGCCAGACACTATGCTTGGTACTGTCAAGTAGACCAAGATACATTCTCATAATGTGCAACTACTAAGCCATGATGCTTATGAATCATATGGGAAAACACTTATGATAATGATAAATATTTAAAAGGATATCAAATTGCATATATATATACACATTTACATACACATGTGTATTTAAAGTGCTATGTGGGCAATTAATTCCCAGACCCAATGGTGTTCCCAGCACAACTCATGATTGGAACAGAAAATAATTCATTATGGGACTTTGATTATCTCTCCAGTTGGACAGCAGTAGTAGAGAGCATTAGCTTGACCATCTGCCAATTTGTCTAGACTGAGCCTGCCCCACTGTCCCAAGCATACAGGTAAATATATTTGCTTGATCCTCCCAACCCCTTCTTTGCTCTCTTCTTATCAGCTCTCTTAATGTTGTAGGCTTAAAATTAAGCACAGTGTGCCATGATGCCTATCCAGAGTTACCTGGGGAGGCCTGGGGGCCTGGGTCACTCACAGGCACTGACTCACTCGTGTGGCTCCACTTCCTGATGCAGGAGGAAGCTGAGTGTCACTCCTCATCTGTGCACACCTGGGCGGCTCTTACACCTGCTTTGCTGGGCTTCCTGCCCCCAGTCTCTCCCTGACCCTGCATCAAACAGATGCATCATCCTCACAAAGCATTGGAATCACATCGCTCCTCCTCCCCAAGAGCTCTCTCTGTTTCCTATTTCATGGAAAGCCATTTATCCATTTAGCCTCCACATGTGGCTTAACTCAGAGGCACCTTTTCTGTGACCCTGAGTTGTCCCCCATTTTAAAATATAATATAGGATGGCCTTGCATGACCGATGGACTGATGGACTGTGTTTCAAGCCTGACTTCTCCATTTACTAGCTTAGCTACTACATGTTCTATGGCCAGTACCATTACATCTCTGAACCCCGGTTTCCTTGTCTATAAAATGGAGAAGGCAGTACCTACCACGTAGGTTAATTGTAAATACTCAATGAGAGAACTTATGTTAAATGCATCATAGCATAAATCGTACATGGGGAGCACACAGAAGTGTTAGCTATTATTGTTTCTGACACCTCCTCAGTCTTCAGGGCTCAGCTTCAACACCCCCTCTCCTGCAAAGCCTCTCCTGACCACCACCCCAAAGACACATGCACTTGCTAAAGTTCCCTGCCTGATCATCGACCTAAGATACGTCATACTGCAATGTTCTTCCCTCTTGGCTTTTCCGTTGTCCCCTCACACATTCTGAGCTCATTACCAGTGGGACTGCTTGCCTTCCTGGCATAAAGCAAGTGCTCAGGAAGTACTTTGAAAATGAAAAGTAATTAAGTAATTCCTTAAACAAACAAACAAGATAATTGTTAAAACTTTGTTATGCTGTAAGACTGCATTATAAGACCAGAAACTCCCCTGGCAATCAACCACATTCATTTTTTTGTATTATTTCATTTTAAAAATAGTTGTCATCTACTGATCTGCCTTCCATGGGAAGTGTAACATAATCCTTAAATCTACTTTCTGTCATGGTATTGGTATTAGTTATGTTATAGAATAATAGATAGTATGACAATATTAGCAGTGTAAGATTAGTAGTCCCATCTTATAGATGAAGACACCAAAGCTCAGGGTGTTAATTTGCCAAGATCACCCAGCTAGTAAATCAGAGCTGGGACCAAAGCCCAAAACTATTCAATTCCAGTGTTTATTTGCTTTGCTGCTGCTTCCTCATGTAATTGAGGATATTGCTTTTCCTTTTCACTAAATGTACTTTAGCATGTCTCTTCATCATGAGTGCTACACAGCAAATGTGGTAATGCCTTAGGCATCAGTTCATTTGGTGATGAGTCACCCCTTATCATTGCCTTGCCATATTTTTTTTTCTTGGCATTACTTAACTTTCATGCCCTGGCAAATCTTCCCAACCCAAGCATAACCCAAGATGCTCCAAATTACACGCCCTGATTTTTTATCAAGTTACTTCTCGCCTAGAGAATTCTCTGTGCCCCAGAGTGATCAGCAGCAGAACGTGCTTTGTTTAATGATGGGTTAGCAATTATTTCTATAAACGCAGGGATGGCCAGCTAACATTCAATAATGGATTGCTGATCTGAGTTGGTATGGAAAGAACATCAGCCAATAGATGACAGAGCTTTGCCTAAATGCGTGCCCACTCCAAGTGGCCCCCACTGTGCCTTGCTGGGCCTGTTTCTCTTAGCAGCAAACCCACACCTATGTAGCATAAGCATTTCTCCACCTCAGTAATTATTTTTGCAGCCTAGGACATTCCCACCCCCTTCCGGTTGTCCGTACACCCATTCCTTTCACTGGAGCAGATATAAAATTACGTTTAAGAAGGGAAAATGATTTCCACATGCCAATGGCAAAATGTCAATGCAGTTGGTCCAGCTGAGCAGGCCAGAGATGCCCACTTGGGCGATGAAATCCAGCAGTGACCACATCTAACATCATCTGTCTTCACACCCCTGGCCAGAGATGAAAGAAAAGCATTGTAGAAATGTGATCACAGTCATCACTGTGGGAGAACAGTGGTGAAGACATCTTAACCACTTTAAGAATGAAGCTGACTTTAGGAATCTTTTACAAAGCATAAAAAAAAAAGTAGGAAGGAAACCTGAAAAATCGAATGAGATAGCTGTAGCCAGTATTCTCTCTCCATTAAACACCACAGCTTAGGCAGCACTTCTCCAACACCACCCATAAAAATACAGCATTTCAGCAATGACTTGGTGACTTACATCCCAGCAAAAGTTTATAATCCATGAGCATATCCAATTATGATTGAATCATGATCTAACCAAGGTTTCCTCCTAGAATGCAAATTCCTAACCAGTGCATATGCTGCCTTTTATATGTACTCTATTTGCCTCTTTTTTCAATAACATTTTTTTTTTCTGATTAGGAAAGTAATACCAGTCCATTGTATACATTTTGGAAATTTCAGGAAGCCATAAAAGAGAAAACAAAAGTCATCCACAATCATGCCACAGTTAAATTTTTGGCTAGAGGAACTTCTGGTCTTTTTTCTGTAGGCACACACATCTCTGAGATGGCAGGGAGAAGTTCAGGTCGGTGCCCTAAGACTAGAAGCGGTCCTTTACAAAGCAATTCTGGGGAAAAAAGACTTGGTTCTCATTATGCACACAATTGCCCTATTTCTCACTTCCTTGGCAGTACAAACCACTTGGACTCACCTAACAGACACTAATGAAGGAGACTTGACTGCAGACACTGTGGATTGCCTCGCCATTTCTACCTCATTGACATATCCCTTCCTCTGGGCTCAAGATCCTCTCTGCAGCTCAAGAGCAAACTTTTGTTTAACATGTACACTGCAAACCTGTTTCCGTTCGCTAAAGCTGCTAGAATGAAATACACAAGAAATGGATTGGCTTTTACAAAGGGAATTTATTAGGTTACAAATTTACAGTTCTAAGGCCATAAAAATGTCCCAGTGAAGGCATCAACAAGAGGATACTTTCACTCAAGAAAGGCTGATTGTATCCAGAGTTTCTCTGTCACATGTAAGGCACATGGAGATGTCTGCTGACCCTTCTCTCCTGGGTTGGTTTCAGAATGGCTCACTCAGCTCCATCTGCTTTCTCCTGGGGCGTTCTCCTTCTTCAAGAGTCCTTCACTTGGTTTCATCTCTCTCCTCTGTGTCGGCTCTGAGCGCTCTGTTTTCTGTCTTCTATTCTCTTCATACAGGGCTCCAGTAAAAGGATTACGATCTACCTTGAATGGGCAGGGTCACATCTCCATGGAAACAATGTAATCAAAAGGTCCCACCCAACAACAGGTCTGCCTCCACAAGATGGGAGTAACAGAATATGGCTTTTCTGGGTTACATAACAGTTTCAAACCAGCACAAAGCCCATTCTTCCTTCCAGTGGTTGGCTTATGGGTGGCTGGGGAAGCTTGTGGAGAAGGTTGTGGAGGCTTCTGGGACAAATTCTTGCTCTTAAGAGAGACATGCAGGAAAATGCAATCTTTTCTTATCCTGGATATTGTCATGTGTGGATTGATACCTGGGACTGTGAGCCATTTCAGGATCCTGAGAGGAGCTAGCTGGAGAACGAAGCCCAAAGTGCCCTTACTGATCCAGATATGAATTTGATTCTTAAGTCACTCTTGTGACCAAGTCATTGCTGAAATGCCGTATTTTTATGGGCGGTATTGGAGAAGTGCCTAAGATGTGGTGTTTAATGGAGAAAGAATACTGGCTACAGCTATCTCATTCAATTTTTCTTAAGTCATGTCTTTGACCTCTAGAAAGACACTGGAAGCCACCAGATACAAAACAGACTATTATGAGAAAAGAATAATTTGAAGAACAATGTGTAGTACGATCCCATTTATATAGTCAGTTGGATAAATAGAAATAAGTAGAGAAGGATCTACAGTAGTCACTGGAAGGACATATCCCCGCCTGTCAGCAAAAGTTATTTCTGGGAATGATGTGATTGAGAGCTTCAACTATGACCATTTGTATTGTTTGGGTTTTTTAAATAAGTTTGAATGCTTGTATTGTGCAATTTTAAAAATATTTTTAATTAAAAAAATGGCTTCTCTCTTATTCGAAACTTGTATTAGAAGCTCAGAGTAGTCTTATAGAAAAAAAACTTTTTGTGGTCAAAAAATTCTTCAAGTTATTTTCAGTCTCTAGGGGGATCCCCTCCATCTCACGGCTTAATCATAAGTCATATCAGGCTTGCAGCTCTGCCTGTCTCCTGCTTGTCAGCAGACCATTCTTTCTCTTGTCAATCTCACTTCCTGGGTTCGGGGTCTGGACTGTAACATGGGGCAAGCTGATTAACCTGTTCTGTGATATTAGGCCTTGTGGGGTGTCCAGAGATGAGTAAGACGCAGGATTTATCTCCAGGGAGCAGATCGCAGGTGCCATGCAGCATGGCTCCACAAGTGGGCCAAGCCTTCTTGTGCCCCCACCCCCAACCCACTCCCTGCCTCAGTAGAACCACTTGAAGGCTTGTCAAAATGCAGATGTATGAGCCCCATTCCCGGCCTACTGACCAACAATCTCTGAGTGTGGGGTCCAAGAACCTGAATTTTTTTATTTTTTATTATAGGCAGATAAAGTTTGGGAACTACATCCTCTGTGGATGAACTGAACCCATTTAACATAACCCCAGGGGACAGAGACGGGGCAGGTGCAGTCCTTCTCTCTCATCTTGATTGCCTGGATGCTCTGAGCAAAATTTTTGTAGTTCCATGGTGTGAAGACTATTAGGAGTCCCATTCCTGGTTCCCAGTTGTCCTCACAACAATTCTGTCTCCTTTCACTATTCTTGTCATCTTTAATGTTCCCTTATGAGCTACAAAAATCTTTTCTAAACTGGGAAGAATGGGGAAAAAAAACAAATAAATTAAAAATAGCCATTTATTGAGCATTTAGCCAGGATGTTGCGTGATCACATCATGTCTCATTTAATCTTATGAAAAAATCTTGGCTCAGGTATTATCATTAACCCCTTTACAGATATGGGAACTGAGGCTTAAAGAAGTTAAGAAATTTGTAGAGCAGGTGTTGAAACACAGGAATCTAACTCTGGAGCCACACTCTTAAATGCAGGTCTTAAAGACCTGCTCTTGGTCTTTGGAGCAGGTGAACAGCCATGGTGCCACTTTTTTCAACTAGGATAGGCCCTGGGTTTGCAATCTGAGAGGAAAAGGGGGACTACGAGGTTTACCTTGAAGCTTCTTTTGCACAATTAGCATAGTACTTTTACTTAGGTTTTCCAGCACAAGTCAAAAATTTTTAACTTTTGAAGATGTTTTTATTAACACAATAAAATGTTCTTTGAAAATATTTTATGCATTCATTTATGGGGAAACAGAAGGGCTCGTCTAATAATGAGGCAATCACTAGAAATGAATTAATGCAAATCAATTTCATATTAAGTTTTATGTTCGGTTACCTTTGAAGATTGGTTGAGGGGAATGAATACATTTTAAAGAGACACCCTCTCCCCCGAGTCGATCCATATTTATACAACAAAAATCAACTGTGCCCACCCTTCACAGTGGCCTAGCTCTGCTCCCCAGGGATCCTCATTATTAAAAACACACACACAAAACCGGCTTGATAGGACCAACACTCAACGCAACCTGCCTTGTTCCCTTAACAATATGTCTTGAATATAAGACATTTCACTTTGATTTTGGGGGAGGGGAGGGGAGTGGTGGATGGTCCGGGAATGGAACCCGGGTCCCCCGCATGGAAGGCGAGCATTCTACCACTAAACCACCCGTGCACCTCTGCTTTGGTTTTTAATGTAAGAACTTCAGCTGCACTTAAAGACTCGGACGCAAAATTTGGGGAGTCCTGGAGACAAAGGAGAAGGAGTTCTGCGCTGGAGGTAACGCCTCCGCCCTAAACCAGAGCACGAGGTCGGATAACCAGGGACTTCGGGACGCCGGCAGCAGCTCAGTAGCTTCCCGGAGCGGGTCCGGCCGAGCCCCGGCGCGCCGTCCCCGCCTCCGCCCTCCCACTGCCCCGCGGGGCCCGCGCCCTCTCGGCCCGGACAAACGCAGGGAGGGAGGAAGTGTGCGGCGGGGAAGCTCCGCTGTTCTCGGCTGGGTTTCCCGTTTCGCCCCGCGCCGAGACTGCGAAGAAGGCTAGCCCGGAAATCTGCGCCCGCCTGAAACCCGACCTGGCCCCAGTCCCCGCCCCAGGAACTTCCCCCGCGGCGCGGCCCCGGGAGCGGGATGGAGAAGTCCGGCTGCGGGGTTGTTCGCGCCGCGGGTCTTCGGGCGGGGGCTCCCTCGCAGCAGCGCCCTCTGTCGGCGCCTTTCGGGACGGCCAGCATCGATCTGCGTGTACTTGGGTGTACGTGTTCGTGTTCCTTTGCAGACGGGGTGGGGATGTCTAACACCGGTGTACACCTTTGCACGACTCTTGGAAATTTTAAATTGCGCCAAGAGAGATGTGTCTTTAGTCGGCCAATTCTGTGCATCTATGTAGAGCGCTCTTAGGGTCCTAGCTTTGTGTGCATTTGAGCGTGAGGATACATTCTTGGTGCCTAAGGGAGTGGGGTGCGCCTTGAGTTTGGGTTGTCTGGATTCCTGTCGGTGGATATTTAACTTTCTGCTTCCATCTGGCTATGAGAGAGCACCTATGAGCACAGGCTGTGTCTGTGCACACATTTGAATCTTCATGTACACACATGTTTATCATCTACACGGGACTGTGTCTATGTAAATGCATTCTGTGTGCTTACGTGCGTGTGTGTGTTATGGCGGTGCGTGGAAATTGTATGTTTCTGAAATGCAGATGTTAAAGGAATAATGTGGGGCAGGAGAACCATGGACTTGGCTGTTGGAATCTGTGTATACAGTTTCTCCACCCTGACATGAATTGGACCTCCCTCCTAAACCTTGCCTTAGGGCTTCCTTCTTCCCCTGTGTGTTGAGCCCAAGGAGGCTGCTTGCTACTGTCTTTGAGCACTTGGCTGTGATGTAAACTCAAACTAGTAACAACCCAAGTCCTTCCTTTTTCCCCACCCAAAAGTCATTTCCTCTTAGCTTACTACCTGGGATTTTGATGCCTAGGTTCCCTCAGCGTTATTGATACAAAAAAAAAAAAAAAAAAGGAACTCCTTGAAATTTCCCCAGAATGTTTTGACAGTTGTTTTTTTCAGTGTTGCAACTTGAACAAATCAGTTTCTAGTTTGACTTTCCATCAGAAAGCTTGGTAGGAGTAGGGTATATAAGCTCCAGCAGGAGTTGCGGCAGCAGCTGCCACCTCACATCCACACAGATCAGGCCCTGCGGACTCCGCACCTGCCGGGAAGAAGGTAAGCACTGCCCTGCAGCCCCGGGCCCCCTGTCCGTGAGCCCGCAGACTGTCCCGGGAAAGGCAGGCGGGTGGGTGGATTTCCAAAAACATCACTGGTGACTTATGCTACTGAGACACCAGTGAAAACTTCGTGGGGACTGTAGTATAGAATATTAATTTTAAAAGCTGACTAATCATAATTGTATTCCAAGGCTTGTGAATGAATGCACATTTTATAACATTTGTTTTATCTTGTTTCGTAGTGGTGTGCATAAAATATACTGTGCACTACATATTATAATATGAATATAACATGCACTACAAGTAAAAGTATGTTTCTAAATATCAATGGCCATCAGGGAAAGGATTGTAGAGTGTTGAAGTACATGGAGCGTGCCTGAGTATTGTAAACTTTTTGAAAGCCTTTCATGCATTCCTTTAGATAACTGAATTCCTAATCACATCTCATAACTGAATCTTACAGAGTGAATTTGTGATGGGCTTCCTAGGCCGTTGTGATAGCAAACTGATTCATTGCTGGGGTTTCCAGTTCTTTTGGATTAACTAACTTTGGCCCTGTTTTTTAAATGAAAAGCAGTTGTAATGCTAAAAATATTTATTGAAGAGTTTTAAAATCTGAACGGGGGGAGGAAGGAAAATCTTTACTGTGCAATAACACAGTAAGGTTAAAATATCATTTTAACAAAGAGATTACCAAACCCCAGCTGATGCCTCCCTGCCTTTTTTTTTTTTCAAATAAGGCATTTCAAGATACTGAGAAAAATATGGATGGCCCCTTAGAGTTATTTAACTGGGCTCTGATCTTTTCTGCTTTTTGTACATTCATTCATTTCATTTACGATTAGCACAGTGCCTCTATACTTGAGTGTCTACGCTAGACTCTGGCATATAATAGTGAACAAGAATGGCATGATCCCTACCATCAGAGAGCTCATTTAGGTGGGGAAGGCAAGCATTAAACAAGTAACTGTATTATTGCAATTGTAGCAAGAGGGCTGAGAGGAGGCAGGGGGCTCTGTGTGAACAGTCAGCAATGCTGACTTCACCTGGGCACCATGCTGAATAATTGACATGAATTATTAGTTAACTTCTTACCACAACAGGATGCCCATTTTACAGATGAAGCAAGTGAGGCTAAAGAGATGACGTGACTTTGCCAAGAATTACCAGGCTGATAAATGGCAGAGCTAGGGTGCAAGCATGAGTGTGCCTGCCTCTAGAACCAGGGCCCTTTCTATGTGCCACCCATGCCATCTGTGACTATGCCTTTTCTAGTAGTCAGGGTTCTCCAGGGAAACAGAACCGACAGCATACATATATAATGTAAATACTGTGAAATTCACTATAGGAATTGGCTCATGGAACTGTGGGATGGTCAAGTTCGAATTCCGTAGGGCAGGCTGCAAGTTGGGAACTCCAGTGAAGGAGAAGCTGGCTGACTAAAGTAGAGATGGGAATTCTTCTTTCTGACTCCTAAAATCATCAGTTCTCCCTTTAAGGCCTTTAGATAATTGGATGACGCTTCCCTCATTCTTGAAGTCAGTATCTTTTGTTATTATAGATGTAATCAGCCACAGATGCAATCAACTTACTAATGATTTAAATTCACAAAAAATGTCCACACAGTAACAATTAGGCCAGGGCTTGCATGGACCAAACAACTGGACGCCATAACCTAGCCAAGTTGGCACATGAACTTGACCATCACGCCTTTTCATTTTTAAATAATAATTCCTTTTCCAATTATAAAAGTAACATTTACTCAGTGTGAAAACAGATGGAATAGAACTTGATAAAGGGATACCCACACAAGTGTCATTGTCATGCCCGTGTTGGTATTAGCATTAAGGACCCTTAACACATCATGGGCTCCCTAATGCCAATAGTGCCTAACCTGGGGTCGTTGTGTCCCTCATGCAACATTTTAAAAGTTTATAAATCCTCTGAAATTTAAGCCGTCAAAACCCTCAAACTTACCGTGCCAAGGAAATGTGGACTGAAGGCTACAGCTCCCTGGTCTCAGCTGTTTGACCAAACAGTGGCAGGGAAACCATATGTTTCCACTTTGTTGTTTCCCCTGGGTTTGATTACGAGGGTGACCCACTGCCACCTCCACCTCCTGCCAGTGTTCTGTGCTTTAGATATAGGTCGGTGATAGTAAAATGGGAGTTGTTTCTTGGAACCTTCTCCAGGACTCCCTATGCCTGACATGCAGATCACCTGAGATTATCAAAGGCACCTGAGACTCTGGGAGGAAGTTCTAAGGGCACACCCAAAGGAAAACCCCAGCCTTGAGAGAGTACAAAGGAATTGCTAAGAATTTTGGCTTCTGGAGCGCTGACATCTGGGATTTACAGACCTGTGTCATCCTAGTACTTCTGGCATTTCTCTACAGCCAGACAACTTTTTTGGCTTTCCTCTGTATACAAAACAGAGAGAGAGACCCAATTTTTCCCTTATCCCTTCTCCTGAGTATAAACTAACATGTGATTTATTGCCTTCTATAATATGTTATCTCACTGATCCTCCATACAAATTTCCAAGATGGGTATTATGTCCAATTTATAGATGAGGAGAGCAAGGTTCAGAGAGTACCTTGCCAAGCATCAAACAGCTTGTGAGTGGGGGGGTGATAATTCAAGACCGTGTGTGCTTCCCTCCAAGCCTGTGAATGCACTCCCTGTTGCTCTCTGCCACTAGTGCTTTGCTAAGGTCATAACTTGAACTGAATTGATTGTGTGTCTCTGAAAGCTCCATGCTGTAGTGACAGGGGCTCTGGTCCGTGTACAGGAAGGCCTGACTTCTAATCCTGTCTCTGCCACTCATGAGCTTTATACTACAAGGGAATAAAATAGATAGCAAGGTTCCCCTAGGGTTGATGGCAGTTCTGACAAAGCCCTTGATTTGTCAGTGGTCAATCATCCCAACCAAAGGATGATCATTTCTAAGATATTCAGTCAAAACTTTTGAGGCTGTTGGTTAGAGAATTTAAACCAATAGTTTCTCTGAAACCATGTTCCTGCAGAATGCTGGGGCTCTCCAAGGTGGTTAGAAGTATTTCAGACTGAAATGAAATAATCGTCTCCTCCACTATGATGGCTATTATTTAAAAAATGCAAAACAGCAGTTGTTGGCGAGAATGTGGAAAAATAAGAACGCTGATACATTGCTGGTGGAAATGTAAAATGATCCAGTTGCTGTGGAAAACACTTTGGCAGTTTCCCAAAAAGTTAAACATAAAATTACCAATGACCTGGCAAACCCAATTCTTGGTATGCACACAGAATAATTGAAACTAGAGACTCAGACAGATAGTTGTACACCAGTGTTCAGGGCAGCAGTGTTCACAATCCCAAAGGGTCAAAGCAACCCAAGTGTTCTTCGGCAGACAGATAAACAAAATGCGGTATATGTATGCAATGGAATATTATTCAGCCATACAAAGGAATGGAGTTCTTTTCCTACAACACCTAAAGAACTTTGAAGACATCATGTTCAGTGAAATAAGCCAGACACAGATGACAAATATTTTATTGTTTCACTTCTATGAAATACCTAGAATAAGCACATTCATAGATGTGGAAAGTACATTACAGGTTATCAGGTACCAGGGGGTGGAGAGAGAATAGGGAATTATTGCTTAACGGACACAGAATTTGTATTTGGGATGATGAAAAAATTTTGGTAATGGATGGTAGCGATGGTGACACATTACGGATGTGATTAACAATCCTGAATTGTGTACTTGAAGTGATTAAAATGGGAAATTTTATGTTACGTATATGTTTCCACAGCGAAAACGTAAAAATCACCACCATCTCTGTCTAATTCACAGACTGGGAAAACGTTAGCGAGTATAATTGTCACAATCTGAAGATTACCATGAACCTAGGTACTTATCTACACTGGGTTCCGATATAAGACAATGAATGAATTAACACAAGAGTAGGCCTTTCATTGTTTCAGGGGGTGTGTACCATTATTTTATGGTCTTCTTCCAAGGAATATCTTGATTTTCAGGAGCTCTGAGCTCTGAATATGTTTAAGAACCACCAAACTAAACCAGTAGTTCTCTCAGTGTCATTCTCACCTGGAAATTCCTTAGAAATGCAGACTCCCAGGCCTCACCCTCAGACCTGCTGAATCAGAAGTTCTGGGGGTGAGCCTCAGCATTCTGTGTTTTAGTATGGCGTCCGGGTTATTCTGATATACATTCGAGCTTGAGAACCCCTGGGTTAGATTACATGGGAGAGAGTAAATCTTTGAGTTTGGAACAGTTGCTTTCTAAACAAGGAGAGACACTAAACTTCTACAAGGGCTGGTGACTAGATTGTAGCAGGAACTTGTCGAAAGTTCGCCTCTGTATAACCTTTCCCGTAACCCACGTCTTTTAGCCCTGATGTCACAGCACATACTGCCTGTGCTACAATGATTTGGATTTATGGCTTGTCACTCTACTTAGAATGTCGACATTTGATACACTGACTTAATAAATCCTGATTGAATCAAAGTATTTACTCCTAAAAGGCAGGATGCAGGTAAAACTATTTTTACTCCAGAATGCTCCTAAGCCAATGCCTTTTACATAATAAGTACTAAATAAATAACTGCTGGATGTTGAACCAGACAAATTCCTATTTCAAGCCTTATCTTAGGTCAATCATCTTAAAACTAAGAGGATTGTATCAGCAGCTGGCCTTAGGTCCCTTTCCGCTCAGATGCCTTATGTGGTTTTCTATTTGGATATATTCTTACCCAAAGACTGATGCTATAGCATCTGTAACTCTCCTCATATTAGCTTGGCAATGTGGAGAAGAAAGGGGAGGATATTTAATACAGTGTGATTAAATGTATGTACGGTTTCCAAATGTACCTGAATTATCATTGACATTCTTTCTGCTCTTTTCCTTCCTCTTCTTTTTCCTCTTCCTCCTGTTCTCCCCTTCTACTCCTTGTCTCCCCTCTTCTTCCTTCTTTTTTTTTTTTTTACTTCTCCTTCTCCTCCTCCTGTTTCTCCATCTCCTACAGATGTGTCCTCAGCAGTTGGTCATCTCCTGGTTTTCCCTGATGTTGTTGGCATCTCCCCTCACAGCCATATGGGAACTGGAAAAAGATGGTAACCGGCCTTTCCTTCGTCTTATGGACCACTGGGTTCTAATTCAGGATTCTCAGGCAGTCCCTGTTGGGAAACGAGACTAAATTGGGCCTCCACTCAGTGGGTCTTCCTAATGAAAACTGTCACTCGGGGAAATCAGGCCATATTTCCCACTCTCACCTCTTGAGGGTGTCTGTATCGTTCAGTGTTTACATCAGATGCCAGAAAAGGAGCTTCGTGTAGATGCGATGGGTAAAGAACTATAGACTTTGCCAGCATTACTAGAACCCAACTGTATTATATGAGTAACATTTCAAAAAGAAGGATTTGAAAAGTATAAGAACTGTCATCTCCCACTCCCCACTTCCCCTCCCTCATAATCTTCCCCCTCTGTTGGCACTATGATGACTCACCTCTGACAAAGCACTTTGGATAAAAGCATAGGCTTTAGACTTACATTGACTTGGCTTTAAGTCCTGGTTCTATCAATTAGTGGCTGTGGGACCCAGAGCTGGGTCACTTCAGAGCCTGCATTTCCTCATCTGTAAACCAGGAATTACAAAATGACACCTACCCTATGTGTTCTTAGGTGTGTCAGTGAATGCAGAATACAACCCCATAGATGGTAACATGAAAGCAAATACTAGCTGGTATTATTATTCCGGTTATTTGAAAATATGTCTTTGATGATTCAAGAGAACTTGTTTATTATCCCACTGGTCCATAAAGGTTGTAGGTAGAAGAGTAGAACAGATATTACTAGAAAGGGGGTTCTGTCTGTCGTTCCTGTGTCTCACACTCACTAAATATGTATTCACTGGGTCCCGGTTGTTCCTGTAAGAACACCAGATAATCCTCATCAAAGCCAACATAATAATGCTGGCAAGCAGTGTCCTTACATAGTAATAATAATAGTTATTATACAGAATCTCATTTAATTCTCACAACCACCATATGAAATAGGACTATCTGTACCCCATTTTAAAGATGTGAAAATTGAGGCTAGAGCATTACATAATTTATTCAAGGCTTGTAAGAGTAGAACAGGGACCTAGTCCCAATTCTGTCTCATTTCAAAACCTGCACTTAAGCATTTGGAGAACATTTTACAAAAAGGACATGAAACACTTGTAAGAGAAAATAAGCATAAATTAAAGTTGAAGAGATTTAAGCTGATGATTAGAAATAATCTTTTGATAGTCAGGAGAGTTCCACAATGAAATGGATGCCTGAAGGACGTTTTTTTACCACTCCTCCACTCTTAAGAGTTTCAAGAAGATGACAGTCCAGCCACCCACATGGGAGGGGGTGGGGTTGAGTAAAAGCAAAGGCCTTAGCCAGATGATTACACCAGATCCCTTCCAACTCTGGGATTTTTAGTGAGCTCAGGAACCTTGTCCCTTTCATACTTAAGCCTTTAGGATTTTCTGATTTGGCAAGCCACAGAAATTCCAGAAACTCAATCTGAGAACCACTGACAGTGCTTGCTGCTTTGGAGACAAGAAGATAAAATGAAGCCGAACAGTAGGTGATAGATGTTCCTCATCAGGTTCCCTCTTGGAGGTGTTTTCTCTGCCCTTGGACTTTGCCCTTTGGCAAAAGTCTTCTATACCTTCTGAGTATTAGTAGTAATAGGAAAAGAACTGAATGCTATTCAGTCACCAGTGGGACAAAGAAAACTAGCAAAAGTGCTTGCTTCGGCAGCACATATACTGAAATTGGAACAATACAGAGAAGATTAGCACGGCCCCTGCGCGAGGGTGACACGTGAATTCTTGACCGTTCCATATTTAAAAAAAAGAAAGAAAGAAAACTAGGAAAAGCCAAAGGCGCCACATGGTTTTCTCTTACTACAGCTAATCATGTCCAAAGAGTTGGGCCCTAAGTGCTTTTTACCTCTTGTCTTTGTTACCCATTTCAGCAGTTATAAATTGCATCTAATGCAGGGCTAGAACCTTACATTCCACAATGCTTTGCAATGCTTTTTTGGTAGCCAACAAGAGCCTCCAAAGTTTATAGAGCTTTTAAGAGCACTGGGTTGTTAAGTTCTTATATGAATTAGTTCATCTAATCCTCATCTTGACCTTCAGAAGTAAGTATTACCATTTTTCCAGTTTTAAAGATAACAACATCAAATCTTAGAGGGGTTGGTTGCTTTGCCCAAGGCCACCAAGCTAGTGTGAGGAGGACCAGCAGCTGAATCTAAACCAAGACCTATCTGACTCCAAAGTTGACTGTTAACCACTGTGGCTCCTGAGTGGGCATCACAATCTCATGGAGATGAGATTGTTTAAAACACAGATCCCAGGGCCTGTCCCAGAGTTTCTAATTCAGCTGAGCTGAGCTGGGGCCTGGGAATTTGCATATGTAACAGTTTCCCAAGTGGTACTGATGTTGGCAGTCTGATGATTGCACTCAAATATTCTACTCAAAAAATAAAATAAA
>PVIY010044017.1:0-19986 GCA_004026745.1 Myrmecophaga tridactyla
TTTTGTTAAGTTTTTTAATTAATAAAAAAGTTTAAAAAAAAAAAAAAAAGAATTTACAGGATGTGGTAAAGGCCGAGCTGAGAGGAAAATTTATTGCCCTAAATGCCTATATTAAAAAAAAAGAAAACAAAAATCAAGGGCTTAACAGATCACCTGGAGAAACTTGAAAAAGAACACAAACTAACCCCAAAGTAACTAGAAGAAGAGAAATAATAAAGATTAGAGCAGAGTTAAGTAAATGGGAGAACAAAAGAACAATAAAAAGAAAAAACCAAAATTTGCTTCTCTGAGAAAATCAGTAAAATCAATGGGCCATTAGCAAGGCTGATAAAGAAAAAAAGAGAGAGGATGCAAATAAACAAAATAAAAAATGAGAGGGAGGTCATTAAAACAGACCCTGAAGAAATAAAAAAAATCTTAAAAGGATATTATGAACAACTATACATCAACAAACTAGGCAACTCAGATGAAATGGACAGATTCCTGGAAACACACAAATAAGCTACACTGACTCAAGAAGAAATAGAAGATCTCAACAAACCAATCACAAGAGAGTCAATCACTCATCAAAAATCTTCCTACAGAGAAAAGCCCAGGGCCAGATGGCTTCACAGGAGAATTTTATCAAATATACCAGAAAGAACTAACACCAATCCTGCTCAAACTTGTCCAAAAACCTGAGGAAAAAGTAACACTACCTAACGCATTTTATGACGCTAACATCTCTTTAATACCAAAACCAGGTAAAGATGCTACAAGAAAGGAAAACTACAGACTAATTTCCCTAATCAGCACAGAAGCAAAAATTCTCAACAAAATATTAGCAAATCATATCCAACAGCACATGAAAAGAATTATGCACCACGACCAAGCAGAGTTTATACCAGGAATGCAAAGATGGTTCAACACAAGAAAATCAGTTAATGTAATACAGCATATTAACAAATGAAAAGGGAAAAATCATATGCTCATCTTAATTGATGCTGAAAAAGCATTTGAAAAAACTTAACATCCTTCTCTGACAAAAATACTTCAAAAGGTAGGAATCAAAGGTAACTTCCTCATTATGATAAAAGGCATATATGAAAAACCCATAGCATCATAATTCAATGGTGAGAGACTAAAAGCTGTCCCCCCTAAGATCAGGAACGAGACAAGGATGCCCTCGGTCACCACTATTATAAGTTCTAGCTAGAGCAATCAGGCAGAAAAAAAAAATAAAAGGCATCCAAACTGGAAAGGAAGAAGTAAAACTTTCATTATTTCCACTATCCATGGAAAGTCCTGAGAAGTCTACAACAAAGTTACTTGAGTTAATAAATTCAACAAGGTGACAGGTTATAAAATTAATGTACAAAAAAATCAGTAATGTTTCTATACACAAGTAATTACCTAACCAAGGAGCCAGTCAATTAAGCAAAAAATTCTATTCAAAATAGCAACTAAAAAAATCAAGCATCTAGGAATTAATTTTTTTTTTTTTTTTTTTTTGCATGGGCAGGCACCGGGAATCAAACCCGGGTCTCCGCATGACAGGCAGGAACTCTGCCTGCTGAGCCACCATGGCCCACCCTCTAGAAATGAATTTAACTAGGGATGTTGAGGACTTGTACACAGACTACATAACATTGCTAAAAGAAATCAAAGAGCTAAATAGGTGAAAAGACATCCCCTGCTCATGAAGAGGGAGGTTAAATGTAGTTAAGATGTCAATTCTACCTAAATTGATCTACAGATTCAATGCAGTACCAATCAAAATTCCAACAACCTACTTTGAAGACTTGGAAAAGCTTGTTACCAAATTTATCTGGAAGGGAAAGACACCCTGAATAGCTAAAAGCACCTTAAGAATGAAGAGGAAGGATTAACACTCACCGATTTTAAAACTTATTCTAAAGCCACAGTGGTCACAAGAACATGGTACTGACACAAAGACAGAAGTACTGACCAATGGAATCCAATAGAGAACACAGAAACGGATCACCAAATCTACGGTTAATTGATCTTTGATAAGGCCCAAATTCACTGAACTGGGACAAAATAGTCTTTTCAATAAATGGGCATGGGAGAACTGGATATCAAAAGCCAAAATAATGAAAGAGGACCCTTACCTAACACACTATACAAAAATTAACTCAAAGTGGATCAAACACTTATATATAAGAACCACTACCATAAAGCTCCTAGAAGAAAATGTAGGGAAGTATCTTCACAGGCAGTAGCTTCCTAAACTTTACACCCAAAGCACAAGCAACAAATGAAAAAAACAGGTAAGTGGAAACTCCTCAAAATCAAATGCTTTCAAGTCCCCTTTGGGGAATAGTGAGAAAGGGGGAAAATTCAAGTTTCCCAAGTTGAATTTGTGATATTCTCAGAAGCAGTGTGGACAACCAAAGCTATCGGCTGAACCCCCAATCTTGGGGTTTGTTCATATGAAACTTAACCCCACAAAGGATAGGTCAAGCCTACTTAAAATTAGGCCCAAGAGTCAGCCCCAGGAGAACCTCTTTTGTTGCTCAGATGTAGCCTCTCTCTCCAGCCAACACAACAATCAAACTTACCACCCTCCCCCTGTCTGCGTGGGACATGACTCCCAAAGGTGTGGACCTTCCTGGGAACGTGGGACAGAAATCCTGAAATGAGGTTAAGACTAAGCATCAAGGGATTGAGAAAATCCCTAGAATGAGCTGAGACTCAGCATCAGGGGATTGAGAAAATCTTCTCGATCAAAAGGGGAAAGAGTGAAATGAGACAAAATAAAGTGTCAATGGCTAAGAGATTCCAAACAGAGTCGAGAGGTTATCTTGGAGGTTATTCTTACGCATTAAACAGATATCACCTTGTTAGTCAAGATGCAGTGAAGAGGCTGGAGGGAACTGCCTGAAAATGTAGAGCTGTGTTCCAGTAGCCATTTTTCTTGATGATGACTGAATAATGATATAGCTTCCACAATGTGACTGCGTGATTGTGAAAACCTTGTGTCTACCTTATTGACAGATGAGTAAAACACATGGAATAAAGATGAACAACAGGGGGAACAAATGTTAAAATAAATTAAGATTGAAATGCTGGTGATCGATGAGGGGGAGGGGTGAGGGTATGGTATGTATGAATTTTTTTCTGTTTTCTTTATATTTCTTTTTCTGAATAGATGCAAATATTCTAAGAAATGATCATGATGATGAATATGCAACTATGTGATGATCTTGTGAGTTAATGATTATATATGTAGAACGGAATGATCAAAAGTTAAGAATGTTTGCATTTGATGTTTTTTTGTATTTTAAAAAAATTAAAAAAAAAAAAAATCAAATGCTTCCACACCTCCAAAGACTTTGCCAAAAAGGTGAAGAGGCAGCCAACTCAGTAGAAGAAAATAACTGGAAATCACACATCAGATAAAGATTTGATACTTTGTATACATAAATTATACAACTCAACAATAAACAAACAACAATTATAAAGTGGGCTAAAGATATGAATAGGCATTTTTTCTGAAGAGAAATACAGATGATGCAAAAGCACATGAAGAGATGCTCATTCTCATTAGCTATAAGGGAAATGCAGATCAAGACTACAATGAGCTACCACTTCACACCTGGAAGAATGGCTGCTATTGAACAAACAGGAAACTAAAATGCTGGAGAGGATGTGGAGAAACTGGGACACTTATGCACTGCTCATGGGAATGTACAACGGTACAGCCACTATGGAAGACAGTCTGGTGGTTCCTCAGAAAATTAAATAGCGAGCTGTCCTATGACATAGCAATACCACTACTCGGTATATATCCAGAAGAGCTAAAAGCAGTGACACAAACAGATATTTGCACACCAATGTTCAAAGCAGCATTATTCACAACCACCAAAAGATGGAAACAACTCAAGTGCCTATAAAGAGATGAGTGGATAACAAAATGTGGCATACACATATAAAGGAATACTATTCAGCAGTAAGATGAAATGACATCCTGAACTATTTAACAAGATGGATGAATCTTCTTCCAACAGGACACAATGCTGAGTGAAATAAGCCAGACGCAAAAGGATAGATATTGTCTGATTCCATTCTTATGATCATGGTAAAGGTAAAATCAGAGGCTTATAATACAGAATATAGGGGACCTAGAGATACACAAAAGCTTAAGATGGGTGAACAGTTAGCTAATGAGGATGAACTTAATTGTAAGGGAATAGACAGAAGAGAAGACAGTTCTCTAGTGAGTCTATAAGTAATATTACCATATTGAAGGTGAACATGATTGAAAGGGCTTGTATGGACTCATGTGTCCCACTAATTGACACTACAAATATAAGTAACTTCTTGCATGAAATAAATAAATGAACAAGTAAATAAATGAAAAAAGTTATTTAATAGGTTAAACGATCCCATCTCTTGCGTGCATTTGCACACACACACAAAATGCAAACAAGTAACAAGCACATAAAAGAGAAATTTCAGAGCAATCATGAAATAAGAAGATGCCAAGAAGATTTACTCAGAATATCTTTTCATTGCCTGCCCTATAAAAACTATTACTGCTATATCCCCATCTAGTCTCTTCCCGCATCCCCTCTTCTACTCCTAGCTTCTACTGACACTTCTGCCAATGGTATTCTAATTGCAGAATGGGAAAAAAACATGAATCTCATATTAATAACTGTATCAGCAATTATCCTTAGTAACTAAGATTTTAAACATAATCTTTATAAAAGGCTACAAATTCAGCTTAGAATACCTAAATACAGAAAATTCATATAACGATATTCCTTTTAAATAGAAATGTCTGAATATCACATATTCCAAATTACCTAAGTAAAAAACAACTTACCCACAAACTCCCAGGATTTCTTATAATCAGCAGGAAATTTTCGTAAATGCAATTGACAGCAATTCTCTTTATTTGGAGAGCTAATCCATTCCTGTGCCACCTATATACAAAGCAAAAAAGCAAATTAAGAAAGCAAAATCATTCTGAGGAAGCCATGCTAAACAGCAAAATTTTCCAAAGTTAGTAAAAAGCAGAACTTAGAATCCAGGTGACAGAAACACTAAAAAATTTAATTTGTGGCAGCTTAACGAAATTGCCTATTCATTGATTCAGTAGCAGTTAACCACATATGGCTATCTAAAAGTTAGTTAAAATTTTAAAAGATAACAATTCAGTTCCACAGTCAAACAAGCCACATTTAACACACTCAATAGCCATACATGGTTACTATACTGTACACTGCAAATATAGAACATTTCCATCACTACATAAAATACTATTGGACAGTGCAGCAGAATTCTTCCCAACCAGAACATCTCACAAATCCAAAATGGCCTAGATATGTTGCAAACCCTTTGGTTTCCTCATACCCTGCTGGCTTCTAAAACTCTTTGCACCCATTTTCCCAATCGTTTGACAAAGCTCCAAACACAGATGTACCCTTGAGGACTCTGAGAAATAAAGAGCACTACCCCCAATCCCAAATTTAGAAAGGAGACTACTTGTGTAAATAAGTCACTTTAGACTGCAATTTAAAAAAATACGAAATAACTAATGGATAAATTATCTTTTGGACCCTAACAAGTGTTTTATCTGAATTTAATAGTTAATCACTAAGTGTTTAATCATTAAGTGTTTAATTTACAGCCGGCCCCCAGCTTCCTAGATGAAACCAACCATTAAAGATTAATGATGTTAAGCTGCTTCTGCGTTAAAGTTAACCAAATGAGATTCCCCAGTGGTTACATTATGGACAGGAGGGAAAAAAGAACAATGAATTTGCATTATTTACGAATGAGCTCAAATTGTATACAACAGTTCTGATTAGTTTGTATCCCCCAATTCCATGCCTCAGGGTTCCATACGGTATTGGCAAGCCCAGACTCATGTTCAAAAATGTATTCTATGTTCACAGCAGCATTACTCACATTGGCAAAAACTGGAACCAACCCAAATGTCCATCAACAAGTAGACAAACAAATGTAGCATATTCATACTATGAAATATTCTTTGGCAACTAAAAAATCATAAAGTACTAATATATGCTATAACACAGATGAGCCTCAAAAACAATATGCTAAGTTAAAGGATTCAGATGTAAAAGATCTCATAAGTCTCTATTTATATGAAATGTCCAGAAAGGCAAATCTACAGACAGAAAGTAAGCAGTGTTTTCCTGGAGCTGGGGATAGGAATGGGGAATGACGGCAAATGGGCACAAGGATCTGCTTATGGAAATACACTAAAACTGGATTGTGGTGATGGTTGTATACCTCTAAATTTACTAAAAATCATTCACTTGTACACTCTAAATAGAGTGGATCAATACTGTTAAAAATGCATTCTAGTGGGAACAGAAAGCAAGAGCAAAAAGGATGGATCAGTACAAATTCGTCACTGCTTATCCTAAAGAACATGAGATTTACCTGCAGAGCATCTAGAAGATTCTAGATAGTTCCCATCTTGGAGAAAGGATGGCAGATTTTAGCTTAAAATTATATGGACCTAATATTAACTCCCATAGCAACTCCCAGGAGTCAAAGAGTATTTTTCAATAGTAAAGCTTACAATGGGAACCTAATGATTAACAAACTTCAGGAGCTATCACAGAGAAACTCAGCTAAACAAAAACCAATATAGCTCACTGGATTGCATAAATCATGAATGACATGAGCTAATATTTTCACTTTAAATCAAATAGTTAAAAGTATAACAGAATGTTTGTGGTCCATAAGAACATTATTAATTAAGGTTAAAAGTAATCAACTAGGTTCAGAGGAGTAAAAATTAGGCAGATGGTTAGAAAATAATCTCCCTGTGTATAAGAACATTTAGAATATACTGAACAAAAATAGGCATTCAGCAGCTTTTTAAATACTAAAGGACAGTGGTAATACTGTGACAATCATACAATGCACTGTAACTTTAAAACTATACCATGTTCCTTTTCTTCTCACTCCGGGAAAAAAAAAATGCCCCATTAGGGCTTGTCCTCCAAAAAGATAGAATCCTCTTTTTTTTCCAATTATCTATAAAAAAATGGGTTATTTTACAAAACTAAATGTTCCCAATAATTTGTTAATTTAACTTTTTTGCCAGATCAAATATTTCAGTATTATGTTGACAGAATCATTTCCAAATAAATACATTCTATTTGGTTGTGTTCTGTAAAATGTGTGGGTTCCCAAGAAAATTCTCTTGAGAAAAAAAATTATATTATTAAAATAACAGCTGTTTCCCTGGGGTTTAGAGTTCTTACAGTGCTGACAATCACCAAAGGCGACTTTGCCTTATACTTCACAAGAAAACAAAAGCAAACCCAAAACCTACAAAGCAACCGCCATTCATGCCCACCTCGTTTCCCCTTTCTTTACAATGGGAAACGCATCCCTGCCCCTATCAAAGGCTCTGACTCCCTTATTCTCTTTAGGACTTATGTTCCTACAGCTACTCATTTTCTTACATCAATTTCTTCATACCCCAATGCTCATTTCTTAACAAAGAAAGCACAACAAAGAACACAAACTACCACTGAAAAACAAAAAAAAAATCCATCCTTGCTTGTCCCCAAGCCACTATTCAGCTATTGTTTTGTTTTGTTTTTTGAGTCACCTTCATTGCATAAGTTTTCAAAACCAGTCATTTGCTTCTTTTACACCTGGCTTCTGTCCTAACAACTCAACTAAAATCACCTATTCAGGTAATATATACTACTTTCAAGCTCTACTATTACTTCTCTTGCTCTGCTATGTTTTTTTCCCTTTTTCAAAAAATTTCAGATTGAGTTAATAAAAATCTTCAGTTCACAAGGCAGTAAGATCATCAAGGCAAAGCTCATTTTTTCCCTGTTTCTTTAACTCCCACCCCCATTACAATGTCCATCCTAGGAATCTACTCTACTGTGTTTCCTCTGAGTATTATCGAAAATTTCAGTGTTTTGTTGTAATTTATATAAACTGCCTTACACTTAAAATTGTTTTTTCTCCTTCAACATTTTTAGATTCTTCTGCTACTGATTACTGCATAGTATTCCATGGAACTGACACATTTTACTCACCCATTCTCTTAATGGCTCCAACTCTAGAAACAATCCTATAAATAACATCCTAAGACTGATAGATCCCTTATGTATGGGCCTCTGTGTTCTTCTGGTGAGTATACCCAAGAGTGAGACTGCTGGACCATAAAGAATCACTAACTTAACTTCATCAATTTCTGGTAGAATGCTCTCCAAAATGAGGGCATTTCCATCAACTCAGTTATGAGTTCCCATTTCCTCAAATAATACATTTGGTAATGTTCACCACTCAAACTGTTAATTTCCTTTTCTTAGGAAGTTTGATTAACACTCATATACTTATTTACCATTTAGGTTTTTCCCTTCTGTAAACTGCCTATTTGTACTGTTTTCCCATCTTCTATAGACTTTCTCATATTTTTCTGTTGAATAACTAAGGTTCTTTGTATATTCTAGCTATTAATCTACTACCAGTTTTGGGGTGGTTTAACTCCTTTCTTACCATCTGTTCATTTAATTGTAGGGAACTTGTACTGAACAGAAATTAACTTTGACAGGAGTAAAATCCTTTTGTGGTTAAAGCTTTTTGGGTTTTCTATGATGTCCTGAGTCACCTAAATCGACACATTTTCTGATATTTTCTATTACCTTATATAGTTTTACTTTTCAAATATATATATATGTGTCTAATCAAAGTTTATGTGTTGTAAGATAGGAATACAGCCTAATTTTTTTTCCCAATGGAATAGGTCAGTTTTTTTCCAATACCATCTATCAAACAATCTACCTTCTCTCACTGATCTCCTAGTCCTATTACCTTATGCCAAGACACTATATATGTAGGAAAGAATGAACTCTCAAAGTTTTCAAAAGGTCTCTATTTCCTTTCCTTGGTTTATGTTGCCTGTTCCTGTCCCACTCTCACGTTGTGTCTGTTACTGGACTTAACATATTTAAAAGGAATGTAATACGTGGCCTTTATAATACGTGGTCTGGCTTCTTTCACTAAGCATGTTTTCAAAGTTCATCCATGTTGTAACATGTATGAGAACTTCATTCCTTATTATGGCTGAATAATATTTCATTATATGGATATACCATATTTTGTTTATCCATTCATCAACTGATATAACAATTGTATTGTTTCCACTTTTTACCTTGAGTAACGCTCCAATCTGCCTTTTGGCATCCCATTTTTACTATCAACCAACCACAAAAAAATCACTAGACATCTGAAGAAAGGTGTTAACATAAAAGGTCTATAGACACTAAAGTGAACAGAGAAAAAAGCAACAGAAGAGAGATTATGCAAATAGAAGAAAACTTTAAAAGAATGCCATTTTAAAAAAGAACAATCAGAAAACAAGAGCTTTAGGAAATGAAAAAATAGGCTAAAAATAAAAATTCAACAGACTTGGAAGAAAAAGCTGGGAAGACCTCCAGGAAAGAAAAGATAAAGAGGTAGAAAAATGAGGGGAAAAAAATCAAAGAAATTAAGATTAAAGAAATTTTAAGATACATGTAAGGTCTCAAAAATTTATCTACATATCCTCTTGCAGGAAGTTTGAAGGATGTACTTTACTACTATGTGGGAGGAACCAAAAAAGATGACGGTCAAGATGAAAATGAAAGCCCCAGGATAAAGGTGGTGGACATTTCAGGATAACCATCATACATATACCAAGAAGATGAAATTTATAGATTATGTGATATGTCAGATAATAATGAGAGATTTAAATGTCCAGAAGAGAATCTGAAGTTAACGTGTTATAAGTATATAGAAAATCAAGTAAATAAACAAAACAGTAAGTTAGGAAAGAAAGGAGGGATAGATATACTATAGTACATGTCTCTGCTATGAATACCTTCTACATAGTCAAAAGTAATACTGATCTAAAAGTATAAGACAACTCCATAGGGAGGATAGAGTACAAAAAAGGAATGTGTAAGGGTAAGAGTGGAAAAAGGAGGTATTTCCTATAGAGAGATACAAAATGCCTAAAACTAAAAACTCATAGACTATAGGTATGTTATTTAGAAATATGGTGGTAAATATGAAAAGAACACAGTAAACAGCTCATTTAAATAACCCAAACTCCTGGGGTCCAGAACCAACACAAGGCCTTGTAATTCTGTATAGCTTAATGTAATACCTGGATACATCTCAGATTATGGTGGGCTGATCACCAAAAGGTATTGGTAGAGTCCCTTAGGACTCTTTAAGGGTAGAAGGTTTAAAAAATGGAACTATTAAACTTTTACATATGGGAAACCCCGGGCACCCTCTCAATCACTGGAGACTTCCAAGAAAATAGGCCAAGCCCTTGATTTTGAGGCTTGCCCTTATGAAACTTGTTTCTGTAGTGGCGAAGCTAAGCCTACCTATAATGAGGCCAAAGAGTTACTTGTAGGAAACATCTTTTGTTGCTCAGATATGGTGTCTGTGTCTCTCTCTAAGCCCAATTCTGCAAGGAAAATCATTACTCTCCCGCCATGTGGGACATGACATTCAGGGCTGAAAGTCCCCCTGACAACGTGGGGTACAACATCCGGGGATGAGTCTGGCCCTGTCACATGGACTGACACTGTCGTGACCAAAGGGAGGAAAAGAAGAAGTGTAAAAAAAAAAATAAGGCGTCAGGGGCCAAGAGAGATCAGAGTCAAGAGCGTATTCTGGAGGCTACTCCTACGCAAGCTTCAATTAGTGCTCATTGTCGTGGTTTGCTTAACCCCAGCCATCATCACTCCTGCTGACTCTTTGAGAGTGCCTAAAGCTTGAACTGAGACTCTGCAAAAGTTTCATGCACTAAGTATGTTTCCTGGAACATTTCTAGACCACATAGGTCCTGAAGTTCTGAGGGACCAGCCTCTCCAAGATTATCAACTAAACACATTCCTCTATCCTTTAGTGTCAACACCCCTTCTCAACACAAAAAAGTCAGAATGGGTGGCTGTCTAAAGATCCCGATGAGCTGGGAAGAGGTAGAATCAAAGAAGGGAGGAGTTATAAAAGAAAAAACAGGATTGGACCAACAAGTATAAGTGCTGAATCACTATACTGATGTTTCTTCTGGCCTCTGGTATTTTGGAGCAGCTAGAAGGATGGATCTCAAGTAGTGGAACAGTAACCCACGACAAGCTTGGAAGTCTATTTGCTGAAGTGTACTTTAAAAATTATTGCTATGTTCAAAAAATGACAATGGTGATGAATACACAACTATGTGACGATATTGTGAGTCACTGATTGTCAACCGTGTCAAGAATGTTTGTATGTCAAGAATGTATGCTTGTTTGTTGTTTAAAAATTTTTTTTTAATTATTGCTTTTTCTTTCTTTTCTCTGTATATATATTTCACAATAAGAAAAAAGCTTGGAAAAAAAAAGGCCCAGTAAGAGTTAAAAAAGTTACTTGGAGGCTAAAAGGTCCCTGCTGTTTTTTATATTAGGACTTACAGAATGAAATTTGTATGCATTTTGAAAGGAAGAAATCTTTAGAGAGCTATATATAAATACCCCTTAACTACCAGAAAAAAGCAGAAATGTGTCTTTTCCTTAAGGGCTAAAAATGGCTTCTAAGCAACTGAGTGCTTTTCAACAAGAATAAAGGTTAAAGGGTGGGCCACAGTGGTTCAGCAGGCAGAATTCTCGCCTGCCATGCCAAAGACCCAGGTTTGATTCCTGGTGCCTGCCCATGTGAAAAAAGAAAAGAATAAAGGTTAAAGAAAAACAGTTTCAAAGTGAACAAAATTTCTGTATCTTCCCCAGCTTATTTAATTGTATACACTGCTCACTTTACTAGTAACAATTTTTCTATGGGAAGAAGACAATTCTTCTAGTATTAGTTTAATATTTTAATTTGCTGTTACAGATATTGGAGACCCTTTGTCCTTTAGTTGTTTCTAATGCTTCTGAAACACTAGTCAAATAATTAAGTCCTAAAACAAATCCTCATAAAAGAGTCAACATGAAAGGATTTTATAGGTGCACTGATTCAAATCTTATAAAAGCCATTTATCTTGATAAGTATTAACAATTCACTTGATTATCTTCTTAAGCACTAAACTTGCCCCTTTGTACACTACCTCTTCCTTTTTCTTCAATACACCAAGCCTGTTCTTTACCAGTCTTTGTACTCAGTCTTCCTGGAATATATCTGTTCCATAGCTAATTGATTTCTGCTATTCAATTTGGTCTCAATGTAATTACCATATGCTCACAGAGATCAGCGTTCACCTTTCAATCTCAAATGCCCTGTTCCCTCTGTTCTAGATCACACTTGAGCCCTTATCACTATGCAAAATGGTCACTTCCTGAGAGCAGACACTGGTTTTATTGTTGTTACTAGCCATGGAATAATACAGATTTATTTATTTTTAAAGATACATTTTTAAAAGCATTTACAAACTTCAAGAGCTTGGATATTATTAGCAAAAAAAAATGCATTGTACATACCTCAAAACTGACACTCACTGCTGTGACAAGAAAGCAGTGAATAGGTGCCTTAGACTATATTCTTGAGAAAGCACTTCTCTCAGTCACACACAAATTTTTAAATTTGAAAACTATATGGACTCCGCTTTCTGTAATGGTGGGTCAGATAATTCAGGCCAATCCTCCTTCTGAAGACAACTCTACAAAGCTGAACATACTATTTCTTAATCTAAAAGTCATGAAATTATTAGGCTAGGATCTGGAGGGATGGCATGGGAACCCAGAAAGTTGTGCGTTTCTGTCATGGAGATGTCTATGAGGGGTGTCTAAGAGGCTGAGATGCACATCCGTGCCCTCAAGACTAGAGAACAATTGTCTGAAACTGAGGCCTGCCAAGAGTGGGGACCTTGGTGATCCCCCAGCCCCCACCTTGGGAATGGAACCAGAGTTTCCAGCGTAGCTTCCTGTCATCTAGGTGGGTAAGAAGATATATAAAAGAATATAGTCCCCTCCCTAAAATCTGTATTATTCCATTGCCAATCTTCAAGCAACCAGTACATGTATCCATACACACACACACACACACACACACACACACACTTTTCAGTCTGTTCTGTTATCTATTGAGTATGCTGTTAGAATTAATGTCATTACCACAGCAGTCTAAGTCTAAACATAATTAGGGAAATGTTCTTAGCAACAGTAGTGATTTGCTCATTATGACGACTATTCACAAAGATATCTATTTATTTTAGCAATTAAATAATCCTGTTATCAAAAGAGATAATGTTCATGCCCACACTGAGATGGCTGCTTGGACAGCAGAAACTTTGCCTGTCCTATTCACCCTTTTACTTCCCAGGCCTGTAACAACATCAGAACATACTGGGTACCTAAATATCTGTTACGTGAATGAATTAATGAATACTTCAATGTTCTCGAATTAGTTTGTTTTTTCAGTGTCTCATTGCATACTCAGATTTTTTTTTTTAGGAAATTGAAAAAATAAAAATCTATTCCCAACCCCCATTAACCTAACTTGAAAATGTCAAAAACATCCTTTAAAATGCAACTGAATGACTAACTCCTTTGAAAAATTTTCCCTTACCTTTGTAACATTAAACATTTCCTCCTGTGCTATCTCTCAACTTGGTGCATTATCATATTGAATTGCATGTTTCCCTTATTAGGCTATAAGCTCTAGGAAGGCAGAAGTTAAGAATGTGTTTCCTGTTTTAGCAGCATCTAGGAGAGTGCCTGGTACAAATGTCCTTTCAACATGAAATCTAAAACCTAGTCCTAAATTAAATGAGGTCAGTTCCTTTAACTATACTCTATGACTTGGCATGGTAAAGAAAAGAAGCAATTTCAAAAGTCTGGAAAGGAATACAACTGAAAATATGTACTTACTGTTTCAAAAGTATTCAATATCATCAAAGGAAAAAAAACATTAAAATAATCTCCACAATCTTGAAATCTGACAGGCACAGGTCTTGAGATGGACTGACAAAGACTTGCTGGGGGTCCACACTGATCAAAGTTTACAAACATTTCATATTTCCATTTTAAGATCTCTTTAATGAAGGTGTCAGAAATGGATTGTGATGACAACAGAATGTCTACTGGAGAGGAAGGTGAAAATGATTTGCTTTCACCAAATGGAAGTTTGTAACCTTGTCTGTTGGAATTATTTGGAGTCTGAGAATGAAGAACATTGCATAAACCCTTTACTTCACTCACTGACTTCTGAGACACCAGACAGACTGGCTGAGGTGCTTTCAAAACAGACTGAACCCCGTTTGATTTATTTTTTAGAGCTGGTGGAAGTACTGAAGTACTTTCCAAAGACTTGGAAAGATGAGCATTTCGTGAAGTACTACTTGAGCTAAAAATCTTAGCAGTGCGAGGTCTTGAAGGCTTAGATGCGGAAAGAGGCAAGCCAGGTTTAAGAAATACATCTTCATCCGTTGTTTTAGCTTCAGAGTGTCTCATGCAATATTCACCCTGTGTTTTCGTGGTTTCAACACAATCTTTGTGCTTACACTTTGTGCTACTCAAAGATTCCAGTTGGGGCAGACTTATAGAATCTTCTACCTGAACTGTATCTTTTCCATAAACAAGTTCAATGACTGCATCATTCTGCATCTGTGAACATAAATCCATGTCTTCAGGATCATTTTGTGTTAAAAATAAATTATCATCCTCTGAATCACTGTTGGATTCAAGTTCTCCCTCTTTCAGAGATGCCACCTCAGAATGATGTACTGTTAGATTACCTCCACCTGAAGAAGGGTCCTCTGAAGTAGAAACAATGATTTCATTCGTTGATATTCTTCCATTTAACACTACGGAATCACACTGATTTAAAAGGCAAGTATCATCAGTCACCTGAGAAACATATTTTGCTGTTATGGTTTCTGTTTCAGAAGACATGCATTTTATCTGTTGTTTTCCATTACTGTTAGCAATTACCTCAGTTTCTCCTTTATAATTGTAATCTAATCTATCCAATTCTGGTACAGATATATCAGAATTCTGTGCTGCAGGTGGCCCTGGCCTGGCTGTATCTGTACTTTCATAATCAAAAAGCCCCTGTCTATTTCGTTGTGATTTGGGTCTCACCTGCCTTCGCAACTGAAGATCTTGACTTGTCAGCAGTTTCTTATTATTTCTGACAGAGAGAGTCTGAGGAGAAATTAATTTAGTCTTTTTTCGGGTCTCAACTACTCCAACGGTTTTGCCATGATCACGTAACTGAAATAAACACTCTAAAGATCGTTGGGACAACTCAAATGCCCTACGGGGAGCTTTTTTCAGACCAAGTTTTTCAGCTGTTGAAGTTGGTTCAGGACACAGGCGAAATTTCTTTGGTGGAACTATAGCAGGAGTTGTCCTACAACTTAGGTAATTTGAACTTTTATTCTGCCTTTTTTTAACATCTGAACGTCTTTTCTTAGGAGTTTTGGAAAGTGGGACTCTCCTAACGGGCTTTGGGTATGTACAAAGCTCTGGAGATTTCTTCGGTGAAACCACACCGGCTTTCTGAATATCTGAATTGGGAGTTGTAGTCCTTAAATCTATACTTTTGATATCATTTTCAGTAAGACTGCTCTCATTAAGAAGATCAGACTGGCCCTCATTTATGACAGATGAAGGCCTAAGGGGGTCTTCAGCCATAGGTTTTTCAAATCGTTTTCTCTTAGATTTTACTTCAATTTCACAAAATTCCTCAACAGAAATACTAGTATCCTGTGGTCCTGTATGTTCTTCAATGACTTCTGCTACTTTCTTAATAATTTCTTCAGATACATAATCTGTATCATAACCCCAATCATTTGTCATGATTGACAAATTGTTTGCTACATGAGTTAAACACGAATTTTTTTCATCCTCTTGAACTGAATTCTCATTGTCTGGTTTATGATCTTGCCAAACTGAAAATACCTCAGATGGACTTTCAAACTCAAAAAACTGAGAATCAGATTCTTCAAACTGCAAAAGAGACTCTGTGGTTTCTTCATTTATTAGCTTCTTTTCCATGATAGTATTAGCTATAGAAGCATACTGCTCTGGACATTCTTTCTCAATACATATTTTGTCTGTTTTAATGCATTTCTCAAAACCCAGAATTCTTTCATCATCATCATCAGAATCTGAAATAATAATAACCTGTCCATGGCAGAGCTCCCCAACAGAGGTAGATTCATTATTTTGGTTAGGTGTGAAACATCTTTTATCACCTTTTACTTTTCTTTGTAGCTGGGATGAACTTTTCTTAGTTGAATCTGATGGAAACTTAATAACACTGGCTTGAGCTAGAAGAGACAATTTGTGGAGGTCTCTGTCTATCTGAGAATCTGTTAAGGATTCAGACTTGGGACTGATGCCAGGGGTCTGTTGCCTAGTCAAGTTAGAAGAAATCTGATTAGTATCCTTACTTATTTCCTTATCCCTTGTTTCAAGGGCAGTCTCTGGATCTTTAAAGGAAGACATTTTCTTCACTATTGTATTGGTCATTTCCATAAATGAAACCAAATCTTTTCTATCAACATGACATTCCTGTATTTGACAACTGTTTTCATGGGAAGAAAAAACATCCAACTCTTCATTCTTCACCTGCTTCTTCTTCAGCAATAAACTACTTTGAGATGTGTGTCCTCCATCTCTATTATCATCCAGAATAACATTAGGGTCTAGAAATATATTATGTATGATGCCATCCCCTTTAGGACTTCCTGTATCTTTCCAAGAATAGCAATTCTCAATGCTAGATACAGTCAGGTTTTCCTCCAAATTGATAGTATTATTAACCAAAGTACTTTTCCTGCGTTGCTTCTTTATTACATGTGATAGCTTAGCACAGATTTCATCTTTCTGTGCCTTAGTTTTTGGTTTTGAAGTTTTACTAAAAGCATCATCCTTTAAAGAGAAATCCTCATTTGATGTGGACACCTTTTCCAGAGAATCAGTGCTAGGATCAGTCAATAAACGTGTTGACATTATTATTCCTCTATCATATTCCCTTTCTGGACCATTTCTTGAAGTAAAATTTTGCGGTAAATATGCAGAGTTCTCTTTTACAGACTTCTGCTTCCCTATATTTATTTTAACTTGATCTTGAGCTCGTTCAGTAAAAAGGTTTTTACTCTGCCTTAAGCATGATTCAGATGAGAGATGGTCTTCTATATTATCCTTTACATAATTTTGCTCTTCATCATCTTCCACAGTGTTATTCGCTTTGATTAATATACTGTCTTGTATTTGATATGTGTCAGCTTTCAGTGGTTCTTTGGAAAATGTTGGGCTGGAGTTTTCCAAACAAGGCATGTCTTTTTTAGATTTCTTCCCACATTGTTCACTTTCTTCTTTATTATAAGATGCAGGAGGGGTTTTGCATGCAGGAGTCAGATCCACAAAAGTGCTACATGGAGGTACTTTGAATTTTATGTTTCTAATAATTTGCTTTAAACAAGTTTGCAACTCATGGGTTTCCTGACTAGTCAACTGCCAACCTAGAGATAAGTTTCCTCGCAAGAATAAGTTGAGTTTATCCCAGAATCTCTTACAAAGAGTGTGTTGTCCAAGTTGATAACCTTCTTTAAGGAGACTTCTAATCAGCTGCACACAAGCAAGTTGTACAGAGTTAGATGGCATTGAATGTAATGACAAAGATGATATCACTGCTGTTCCTTTGGAACAATTTCCAGGTGATTTCTCAGAAGTCCGTGCAAATGCAGTAGTAGGAAGCTTGGCACATTTTACGACAGCTTCCACCCATTGCTGGGAACTAACCCATAGCAAATGCAAACATTTTTTATTTCGATGAAGTTCAATCACTGATACCAAAATTAGAAGAAAAAATTCAGTGACTTTGTCACACACAGCATCTGTTTGGTTAAGGACATCTTTGACTTCAGAGTGCAGATGATGAATAACCTCTACTATATAAGCCACACCCAAATCCTTAAGATCCATGAGGGACTGAACGAAAGGGATAAACCAGAGAAACGTGCTGTTATGAACCCGCATGTCTTGACCAATATCTGACTGAAGCACACTGGCTAATGTTTCCATTTCTTCATACATGTTAGGACAATAATCTGGGCAAATGGCTGACCTCCACCCTGAGTCCTAAAATGAAAGAAATACTGACATTCAGATAAAAAAGCACCATATAACACTAAATTTATCTTACCCTATGATAGAATTAACACCCAACTTGTAAAAAAAGAAAATATATTTCTCAACTTTTCTATTTTGACTTATATTATCTTTAATATACCCTCTAAGGAATTCAAAACTAAATTTTGAGGTGACTGGTTTTATGAAAAGGCACATTTCCACTCTCTCCTTACACTCCGGCCTTCTTTTCCACTAGCTTGCTTAGATTTCTAGACATGTCACTTAATCTCTCCCTAGCCTATAAATTTTCCACCCTCCCTAAATGCACTTAAAAATTAACCTACCAAAGAGTGCACACTGTAAAGTTCATTTTTTTTTGCATGCACAATATATGTGCTCAATCAGATGGCTTTATGTAATAGTTGTTCCAGAACATCTACAAATTATAAAATCAGGTATTCAACTAGCTATGAAAAACACTGTCTAAACAATTTAAAGGCAGGAGTATCTGAATTTTCAAAACGTTTTATACCTTTTTTGTCTTTTCAGGATTATAATTGTACACAATCTGGCTACAAGTCACCATATCATCCAAATATGATTCCGGTTCTAACTTGGTCCTTAAATATTAAGAACAAATAGAAATTACTGAAATGAAGAAGGAAGGAAAAAAAATCTCTATCATTAAGTCAGTTGCAACAGACTTTCTTACAGAGATTATTTTAAATCTTGACATTAACTGAACCAACCTTACAGAGCTGTTCCGTATATTTTGGATCTCTTTATTGTAGCTGACATTGTTGATAATGGTTTGAAATGCTTCAATAGGATCAATAAGTTGACCCCAAACCTTAGATCCAAGGCGATCCAGAATCACCATGAAACAGTGTAGAGCTGGCCAGAAAGGATCCACACTATCATCTGAAATACAATGGAGCAATTGCCAAAATACAAAACAATGAAAAAAAAGTACTAAAATGTACTGAGAATTAAACATCCTTCACCTTGCTTTTTTTTTTTATTTCAACTTTTATTCTTATATAATTTGCAGAACAGAGTTGAAATGACTGCTATAGGTTTTAATGTTGGTAAGAAGTGGAATATAATACAACTAAAATGCAGTGGTGAGCTGAACAAGTACATTTAAAAATGAAGTCACAGACACGATTTTTCTATAAATTTTTTTGTTTGAAGAAAATATAAAGTCAGCAATCTAAGTTTTATAAGGTTGGTGGATTTAAGATGAGGAATAAAAATATGTTCAGGGTTAAAAATGGACAGAGTGGGAGTGCAAGGGTAGTTCAGTGGTAAAATTCTGCCTGCCATGCGGGAGACCCAGGTTGGATTTGTACTTTCCAAAGAAAAAAAAACAAAAGAAACCAACAAACACAAACAAAAAATTCAACAAATGGTGCTGCAATAACGGGATACTCACATGGAAAAAGAATGAAATGTGACCCCATCATACAGCATACCAAAAAAAAAAAAAAAAAAAAAAAAAAAAAAAAAAAAAAAAAAAAAAAAAAAAAAAAAAAGGACAGAGTGATTTATTCTGCAGCAAGAAGAGAAAATCAGGTGGTGGATGGCAACTGATGGAACAGGAGGATGCTAGGCAACATTTGCTCTTTCAGCCTGTCAGGCTTCCTCCACTGCTGATATCAACATTTTCACTGTTGGGCTCTTTTTTTACCATGCTTTTCTAAAAGCAAAGCAAAAAGTAATTTAAAATAATATACTGACAACCTGTGCAGACACAGGTTTTAAAAAGCTAACAAATTTTCAAATTTGTGCATTTTTTTTTCAAGCAATACTATGATACCTCTGTTGAAAATCTTTAAATAGGCAAAACAAATTGAAATACTCTAGGTAAACAACCTTCTCACTTATCTTCCAGCCCTGAAACAATCTTTCCTAGTCAGCATCT
>PVIY010044018.1:0-19974 GCA_004026745.1 Myrmecophaga tridactyla
ACAAAGCTGCTCTGCTGGAAACAGGATGCAAGCTTCCAGCCAGCCCTTGAAACACCAGTGTCTGCTCTGCATCACCGTCCAGCCCCTCCAACAACAGCTCCTCCTGCCAAAATCCTATGCATCCTACCCAGGAAGGAGCTCCCGCTCCGGGCAGGGGCTCTCCCAAGCCCATCCTTTTCCTTCTCCTTTGCCTCACGTCCTACCTCATGTAGGTTTGGGCTGTATAGAAAATGCGCTGATGGTACCTCTTTTTAAAGTCATTGTTATGACTGCAATTACTGTATGCAAAGCTCCCTGCACCATGCCTGGCACAGGGTGAGCAGGTCGAAATGCCAGCAGTTATTGCTCTCTTTGGCTTTGTCATTAAAGGATGTTGGCCTGACTGTCAGGACACCCAAGTCCTCCTCTAAGACCGGCCACTGCCTGGGTGTGACCTTGGGATGGTCCCTTCGCTTCTCCTCAATCCCTCTGGCCTTACCTGCCATAGAGGGATGCTGGCCCCTTCCCTTAACTCACGTGGGTCTCTACCTTGCTTATTATTGTCACTGCTGCTACCGTCGCTACCACTTTTATTGGCATTATTATTGCTATTGCGATGACTGTTACTATTCCACCTATTGTACTTTTGTTCCCTGCTGCAAAGGGCAAAGACGGCGAGTCCTGTAAATATGCCTCTTGCCCGACAATGCCAAACTATTACGCCAAACCGGATCAGGCAATACAATGCTCTCCTGTTTTTGAGATGCAGTTATATGAAAAGAGTTCATGGAATTCAAATACCATGTTATACAGGTTTCAAGATGAGGTAGCTTGGACGGTTGCAGGGACGGGTGTTGAGACTTGTTGGGCAAACTAATCCTTAGCTGTCTATTTATTGTATTCTTAAGAATTGACCCAAATCTCCTATCCCTGAGTCTCCACACTGGGTCTGGGGTACATGTTCCTTTCGGTCCTAGACGGTCCTAGATTCTATTTAAGGATCCCACGTTCAGGCCATTATGAGACACACTCCTCCTCCTGTAAAAAAGCGTGTTCACCTGGCTAGTTCGCCGCTGTAACTCTGACCCACCAGAATATTTGGCACACAGGAAAGACATGTTGGAAGGAGGAAAGGTTTGGAAGAAAGGGAGAAGGAGTGGCTAAAAGGGAGGTCAAGAGGGAAGAGGGGCATCTTGCCTTCTGAACTCAATACCCAGCAGCCATTTAATCTGGAAAGGACAGTACAAGCAGATGCTCTCAGATCTCTCTCGG
Organism: Myrmecophaga tridactyla; assembly: GCA_004026745.1. Classification (NCBI taxonomy): domain Eukaryota; kingdom Metazoa; phylum Chordata; class Mammalia; order Pilosa; family Myrmecophagidae; genus Myrmecophaga; species Myrmecophaga tridactyla. Next base: position 1,252 of record PVIY010044018.1, read on the forward strand.
TGGAGGAGCCCATTTTCCCCCGTCCAGACCAGGCCTTCCTCTTTTTCCTCACTAACCCCCAAAGGAATGAAGGAAAACAAAACAAACATAGTTTTTTTTTAAGATGTGAGAACATCCGCCCAAGTTTCAACCCTGCTAGCTGAGTCCATTAATCCCGGGACATTTCTCCTGGGTTGTTGTCGTTAATTGAATTAAATGAGATAATATTGGTTGAACACTTAGCACCACGCCTGGAAGTGTTTATTGCACAGAATTGAATCTGTAATGGGTAGCGACTATTAGCATTGTTGTTGCTTTTCTTAATTAGGGTTATTAATAACTCCCTTCATTAGAACAGCATTTTGGAACTTCTAATCCAGTTTCAAATACATTTCCTCATGATACCATCTGGGTCTCAATTTCCCCATAAAAAGAAATGGGGGTGACGATACCAGCCACGGGAAAATTGTTGGGGGGCCACTCACCCAGTGCTGTGCGACTGCGCTTTGCAGACGCTGGAGGGTGTCCCAAGCCTGGACAAGGATGTGCTTTTCTGCCACTTGATGCAGAGGTTGGGGTCTCTCTGCCACGCCTGTTAGGAAGACCCCAGATTCTGGTCACAGGATGTAAAATGACTGCCTGGCTGGTCTTTTTGCCTAGCTCAGGCATGCATGGGGTCCAGGTAAATGAAGGGCGTTGGTAGGGTGGACAGGTTCAGGGAAATAGCTAAGAGCATGGACTTGGGATTCACCGAAATCTGGGTTCCACTCTGCACCCTGCCACTTCCTTGGAGAAGCCACTTCTCCTCGCTAGGCCTTGGCTTCTATAAAATGGGGACGATACAGTCCAAACCTCACCCAGGCCCCGAGGTTTCCGTGCGATGATGATGCAAAGCTCTTAGAAAAGTGCCAGGCACACGGTGTGGTCTCCCAGATGCTCACACGAGTTGATACCCTCATGGGGCAGCATCCAGGCTGACTCGGGCATGTCCCATAGACATCCCTGCCATGTCCCATAGACATCTGTCAACCTCTGGGGAGCAGGTGGCGTTGACCAAGAAGTCAGAACTCCACCGCAGAGCGCCAGCCCGGACAAAGAGTTCACAGCGCATTTGCGGGGTGGCAGGGGACAGAGTGTGAAATTGCAGTGACTGCAGGAGCCCGCGGTGACTGCCCAGCAATGGGACCTACTGTGTGCTGGTGCTTTGTACTCGTTGTTCCACTGAATATTCGGACTGCCCTCCAGTGTCTAAGTAACTATAAGCCCCTCCCTGAACCACGACATGCTCATCTGCAAATGGGAATGATGGCCCGCCTACCTCATAACTTGCGTTGAGGGTTAAGTAAGGGAACACGATGCTTGCATGCACATACTTAATACATGGGAACTACAATTATTATTTTTCACAGTGAGAAACTGAGGTTCAGAGAGGTAAAGTAACTCATCCAGAGTTGCACAGCCATCCAGCAGTTGATCTAGGGGCTGGATGCAGGATTCTGGTTTTGACTTGGGTCATCTCAGGCTCTCTCTGGAGAAGAAGCTCCCCTCCTGCTCCTAGCAAGGAAATGGGCTGGTTGGAGATGGATGGTCAGATTTGAAAACCAAAGATCAGTTTCCTATTGCATAAAATTCCAAGCCCATTTTCCTTGGCATTGGGAGCAAGTGGGAAAGGAATCTGGCTCTGAAGCCAAGAATCCCACATGGCTGATTCTGCCTCAGCCTTGCTGCAAACTGCCCGCAGCAGATGTTACTATGTGAGCCTGCCTCCCTAGGGGGGCTGTGAGCTCTGCCTGCACCCTATGCATTGCTTATGCAGCTCTGTGTCCCCAGAGACTAACCCAAGGCTAGAAAAGTCTAGAAACTCCAGGGGGTTGACTGTTGGCAGGTGAAAAGTGGAGGCTTGGAGTCAGCTCTCCATTAAAATCCCATCTCAGCTGCTTCTCACATAAGACTTTGGACCCACACTTAGCCTTTCCAAGCCTCAGTCCCTTTCCTTGTAGAAAGGGGGTTATGACAGCTGCTGCCTCATCTCAGGGCTGCCAGAGAGATCAGCACCGAGGCAGCAAAATGCCTGGCACATGGTTGGGGCTCCCTGAATAGCGACTGTCATTACAGAGGTGGCTTAATGATGTGTGTGGAATCCAAAGCCATACCCCAGGACCAGGTCTAGCCCCTGCACTAGGATAAGCATCTGGCTCCAAACATACATTCAGACCTTGCCTGTTAAAGCAAAGGATGGGTCTGTGTGTGACCACTCGTGGCCCTGACAGTAGCTGGGGGTCTGCTTCCATTCCCCAGCTAACTCCCAGGATGCTTCAGAGTCCTGATAGTACCACCGCCCCCCCCCACCTGCATCTAAATACACAGCTCCAAGAGCGGTCTGCAGTCCAGCAGCAGCAGCACCTGCAAGCTAGTTAGAGATGCCAGAACCTTGGACCCTATCCCAGACATATTGAATCAGGATCTTCATTTTAACGAGATCCCAAGTCACTCGTGTTTTTGTTGCCATTTAAGAAGCATTGGGCTAGAGCGCATGAAAAGGGAAAGGGTTGGGGAGCAAAATCTCCCAGGAAAGGAGTAATTTAAGTTTTTAAATTATTTATGTGCTTATTTTGGTTTTGCATCTGAAAGTCACCCTCTCCCAGAGAGAAACCCTTGGGAAAAAATGTTTAGCAGAGCTCTCTTCCTCACCACCACGTGCCTGACTGGTGTGAACAGACCTTGAGCCCTAACTCTGGACCAGGCGCTCTGCCAAGAGATTAGAGACCTTGATCCCATTTGATCCTCACACCTGCCTGGAAGTGTGGGCCTTATTATTCTCCCCATTTTATAGATTTGGAATCTGGAGCCAAGTGACTGGCCCATGTAAATTGCATGGCAAGTAAATTACAAGCTGGGCTTTGCACCAGATTTTTTTGATGCCCAGGTCCCTCTTCGACCAAGAAGCTGCTCAGCCTTACATACCAGGAATACGTCTAAAGCACAATTCTTGGCTCCGACTCTCTGCTCCAGGGTGAAACTCATCTGCCCACAAATGTCTCGCCCTGCCTTGTTGCAGCTGTCGTTTGTTCGTCATGACCATCCCCGGACCTCTCCACAGGCTGTTCCTCCTCCTTCCCACTTGGCAATGACCTTTCTTGACCTGTTCATCCATGTGCATGAAAAACAGTGGAAGACAAGTCATGGGGGCCTTTGACATCTTCATTTTGGAACTCACAGTGACTAGCTCATTGCTTGTGCCCAGGAAATGTCTGTTAAATCAAATTTATTTATTTAGTTGAGTTATTATTTAATTCATTATCATCAGTCCATTGTTATTTAGTTGACTTTATTGGATATAATCTCAACGAGAGCAATATTGCCCCCAGTGGGACGAAAATTGGTCCTTGGGTTCTTGTATATACATGAACAGATAGAGAATATAACTGAGCTATTATATTTGCATGGGAAAATATCTATACAGTCTTCTGGGGAATGGGTTATAATGGAAGAGAAAAGATTTATAAACACTGCTATATAGTATAATTCATTCAAAGTTATAATTAAAAAAAAAATCCAGACCACAAAAGTCAAATAGAGTATGTAATGAAATAATTTACCAAGGAAGAGACACAAGCAGGAAAACTCATGGGGCATGCTCATCCTTCATAGAGGTCAAATAAATGCACCTTAAAGTACCCTGCAGGGACCCCTTCACATCTACTAAATTAGTTTAAAATGTTTAAACCAATAACAGCCGGAGCTGGCAAGGTTATTGTAACATTGGTAAACTCAGGTGTTTTACAATTTGAAAGACCCCTCAGGAAAGCAATATGGCAATTCTGTTCAGCTAGAGCGATAAAAATGTTCATGGCCTCTGACCAAAGAATTTCATTCCAAGGAATTTGATTCAGTGGTAGCAAAAGGCACATGCATAAAGATACTCGTTAGCTATAGTTAGCATTGAAATAAAAAAAAAAGGGAGGAGGGGAAGAAGGAAAGGAGGAAAAGAGAGAGGGGAAATGTCCAATAAAATCAACACCTGTAAAGCAGAGTGCTGAGTGCATAAGTGCTCCAGAGACAGTAGCATCCCCATTATCTGAACTCCCCTTTCCCCCAAATATCAGTAAGGTCTGAAGAATTGAGCATCTCTCCTGTCTGGCGACCTTAGAAAGAAGGCCCAGGGGTCAAATTGTAGAAGGTCTAGAGGGTAACTGCAACAAGTTAACATAACAGATAGCTATTGAGTCAGGGGGCCACCTTGATCTCACTCTCTTTGTCAATGGGTGGATGTCTCAAGGCATGAATCTGAGAACTGTTTCTCATCCTCTGAATTCTTTTACCTGATCCTAGTTCATTGCCGGTGAGGAAGCCAGTGTGCAGTTTCTAGAGTTAACTTGTATTGGTGAGAGCGGGGCTTCCGATGGGGCCCACGGGGGCGGGGGGGGGGGGTGCACCATGCAGACAGATAATTAGCACTTTTAAATTCTTTCCACTGCCCTTTTCCTCCGGCCTAGGGATGCGATAGCATCTGGAGGCATTCACTTTGGAAGGCCCAGATATCTGCATTTACAAACTTGCCCTTTGTTCCCCCCTGGGAGCCTCCTTAAGTGTAGAGGGAATTCTCTGCTGAGCTTCACTAGCTTTCCTCTGGGGAGACCTGGAATCCCCTGTGGTGTGTAAATAAAGGGTCTTTCAAAGTCTGAGCCATACCCCAAAGAAGATGGCTAATGCAAACCTCAGATCCCCTAGTTCATTGAAGAGAAGGACTTTCGATGCATTCTAGGGGTCTCAGACAAAAATGCCAGCAGCCAAGGCAAGCCTGGGAAAACTCTCTTGACCACAGAGGATAACATATGCCAAGATATCGGGAATCAGCCTGCCCCTGTCTTTTCTAGGTAAATTTGCAACCCATCTGAGCCCACAATTGCTGGGGGAGAGTCCAGGGCTGTGGCCTCTGTGTCCACCACTCCCCAGCACAAAACTCTTTACTGGAGGCAGTCAAGGGAGGGGACTGGCAGCAGACACTCAGGCACCCTTGCAGTACTCGGCCAACCCATAGGTCATCAGCACCTCCGCAGGGCAGGCCCCGTGCTGGATACTGGGCATCCAACATGGGTCAAGTAGACACAGCCTCTGCCCTTTGGGAACACACAGTCATGGGGGACAGACAAACAGTAATCGTATAGTTTTAATAATTGATGTAAAATTGCTTGTGTTGGCATGAAAGAAGGATGTGCCTGGTGGGTTGTAGAGGGGTGATCCTGTCCCCATGAGTTCAGAGTAAATTAGAACACTGGTAGCATTGTGAGGACTTCTTCATTGAAGTTGGCCAGAGAAGGTCCTGCTGCTGAAGAACTGACATTGATGCTGAGATCTGAAGACAGAGGTGTGGCAGCGGTGGGAGAGGGAGCAGGGGGGCGCAGAGCCTCTTCCATTTCCGTTACTCCAGACTGCAAGGAGAATCTGGCATTTCCCTGCAGCTTGGTGTCTGTTATTCACTGATCTCGAGGGAGTTGCTGTAGCTTGGAAGAGAACAGGCATTTAACTCCGGCCGGCATTCCAAGTCTTATAGGAAACCCAGGGACTTTATCACGTCTAAGACCCTGATAGTATCTGTATTAGAAACGAGAATCCGACCAGACTGCTCATGAAAGATTAGCTTTAGTTCTTTCAGGAGAATAAATGGCTTATACCAACTCTGACCTGCTTTATCTGTGTGCTCCTGCCAGCCAGCCGCCCTCTACCCCATCAAGATGGCCACGCGAGGACTCCTGGAACAAGTCTGTCATTTCCAATTCAGTTGAGCGAAAGAGTCTTTTGTGAGCATTGATTCTGCCCAGATCTGGGTGGAGAGCTGTGGGGGGACAGGAGTGAAGGTACACCCTCTACCTTTGAAAAGTACAAAGGCTCATAAGAGAGTAAGATTTAAGCAACATGAGTCTTGCCCCCTATGTCAGGCACTGAGCTAGGCACTGAGGGTTGGAAGAGAAAAGACTCACGCCGCTCACAGGGGCTTCAATCAGATATGTCAGATATGTACATTGTGAGAAGTAAACAGGGAGCAGAGGGTCATTAGCCCTGCCCAAGAGTCCAAGAGGACTTCTTGGAAGAGGTGATGCCTCAATCAAGAATTGAAGGTGAGGTGGCAATGAAAAACCAGGCAGAGAAGAGAGGGCATAAGCATCAGCATAAATCAAAGATAACTAGGCACATTTAATGATGATAAAATAGGTGATGTACAATACCTTTATGTGGATCATCTCCTTTACACTCCAAACAGCCTTCTAAAAAAATGATATTTTTCCTATTTTTAATTGAGGAAATTTGGGCACCAGGATAGTATATATACCTCGTAAATTGTAGACCTGGATTCCAACCCAGGCAGTCTGACTATTAAACTCACGTTTCTAACCACTGCGCTTATACTACATCTTTTTGGAAAATTATCAATAATTCTATATAACTAGATAATTGAGTTATAATGGGTGTGGAGTTTGGAGGGGAGTTGAGGGGGTTGAGGCTGTAAATGCAGGCCTGGTCCAGGATTGAAGGGCCTTATACCTGATGTTTGAAGGAGTCAGACCTTATCCTGAGGTTGGCACATGGGGGGATAACATGATCATATTTAAATTTTAGAAAAATGTCCATGGATGGAGACTCTTTTGGAGTGAGTTATTGGCATCAGGACAACAAGTGGGGAGGTTGATGCAGTCATCCAGGCAAGAGAGGATGGTGGCTTGACCAGTGGGCACAGCCCAGTGGGGAGGAGGTGATATATTTGAGAGAATGAGCAAGACTTGTGATTGCCTGAAAATGGAGGGAAAGGAAATGGGAGACTTCAAGATTTCTGAATTTCTATAGCACTACCACAATAGCTGAAGTAAGAAGAAAATTACTTTTTCATTCCAAATAAGAGAATGAAAAGAGATTTGGGTTAGGGTTAGGGCTAGAATGTAAGGATGAAATGGGCTGCACCAAGGGAGGTAGGAAATTAACTATGGATATCTCCCTCCATCCCTGACAACATTAAAGGGAATTGGGAGACAAATATTCTACTTCGATAACAATGATGCTCAAAATAGAGTTTTGCCTTGGAGGGCAATCTGAGGAGCAGATAGAGGTGAGGAGTGAGAGGGATCACAGCTACAATACTTTACTCTGCTTTAACTGGCCTTTTTTCTTAACTCAACTGGAAGAGCCTACCAGGAAAGAGGGAAATCCAGACCCAAAGGGATCAGGAAGAGGCAAAACCTGAGTACAAAGAAATGAGAGAGCTGGAGCTAGAGCATGACATAGTAAGAGATAATGAGGAGATTTAACTTGAAGAGATGCCCTATCACAGATGTAGGAGCTCTTAAGGGCGCAATCTCTTTTGGTAAGTATCCATCAGGGGAGTAGCTCAAGTGTGTGGAAGAGGCACCCATGTGGGCTGCTGTCCATTGTCCTGACATTTCAGTGTGCTCCAGGGTGCTTATTATGTCTTTTTCTAATCCTGAATATTGATCACTTCTGTCATATCACTCCTAGTGCTCATAGCTTTTATTTTCTTGATGAAAACTTTGTGATTTCTGTGCTAATGAGGAAAAAAAGGACTGAGCTTTGATTTATATGTGCAGGTATCTAATTATATGAATGTTCAATTATGTTTCCAACAATTATCTAACAATTTCCCCTCTAAGAACTTGGATGGAGAACTCATACCCTCATATCTTGATTTTACATGCTTTGGGTAAGGAACTCATCCCCCTCACCCTAATATCCTGATTTAGCATGTTTAGGGGTCTCAGGAATCTAATGGGGGAATAAAATATAGATAGTTCAAAGATAATCATTAGTTTAAGTCATGTACTTGATGCATTCATCCAACAAACATTTATTGAACACTTACTATACTGCAAGGAATCGGGAGGCAGGGGGTGTGGAGATGAGCCACTGTCCCTGCGCTCGTGAAACTTACAGTCTAATGGGGAAGACAGATAATGAACAAGTAGTTACAAGTGAAATGAGCATTCCACATAGGAGATAAGTCATGTGAGATACTAAGCCTAAGACATAGATGCTGTAAGCATTCAAGACAAGGTCTCTCCTTGGACAGCATATTTGGTGTCCTGGTCTGAATCTGTGGTGGACCCCATAAAAGCTATGCCCTTTGATCCTCATTCAGTATTGCTGGGTGGGAGCATTTTGATTGTTTCCATGAAGATGTGACCCACCCAAATGTGGTTGGTAACTTTTGATTAGATGATTTCCATGGAGGTGTGTCTCCACCTACTGAAGGTGGAGTTGCTTGCTGGAATCCTTTAAAAGAGGAAACATTTTGGAGAGAGTCCCCTTTTGGTAGAGCCACGTGAAAGCCAGCAGATGCCACCATATTCACCATGTGCCCTTCCAGCTGAGAGAGAAATGTTGAACATCATTGGCCTTCTTGAACCAAGGCATCTTTCCCTGGATGCCTTAAGTTGGACCTTTCTATAGACTTGTTTTAATTGGGACATTTTCTCAGGCTTAGAACTGTAAACTAGCAACTCATTAAATTCCCCTTGTTAAAAGCCATTCCGTTTCTGGTCTGTTGCATTCCGGCAGCTAGCAAACTAGAACATTTGGGAGGTTGGAGTAGCACAGACAAAACAGGGAGGAAAAAAAGAATGGCTCAGACAAATTTCATAGAAGTTGGTTTGGACTGGAGTGATTACACATGGGTTTTAAGAGGAGGTGGGATTAATCAGAGAGGAGGAGCAGAGGGGGCCATGGGGCAAGAGGCAGGTGAATGTTTCAGGGATGGCGAAGAAAGGAGCCTAGATGAATTAAGAATCGGAGGAAACAAGGTCAGAAAAGTTTGCTGGAGGGTCTTGAAAGCCCAGTGAAACCATTTGGGTTTTCTCTTGTTTCCAAGGTGGAGAGGTGAGTTGTATAAAGAAGAAAGAGAAATTCTGGGAATAGTGCTCCTGTGGCCAGGGACAGGGAACTAGAGAAAAAGAGAATTACACGGCTCCTTGGGTGTGAGGGGAGGGACATGTGTGGCAGTTGTGAAACCTAGGCACACACCTCCTCATGTCAATCTACAGAGATCCCTGGGGCAAGGAAGAGAAATAAACTTATCCAGACATGGTAGGGAACAGGATGCAAAATGTAAACTCATTCATTCATACTTTTATTCATTCAGTACTTATTTAGCATCTTCTATGTGCCCATCTCAGAGCTGCTGGTAAAAGTTTAGTAAAAACAGATGCTGTTCCCATTCTCAGGCTTCCTTCCTAGTGGAAGGTCAGGTGTTGAGCAGGTAATTAGAATCACGGGCAGCTCAGGAAGCAAGTAACGGGGAACTAATATAGCCTAGAAAGCTGCAGAGGTGATGTGCAAGAAGAGAGCCTGAAATCTGAGCAAGAAAGTGTAGGCAATGGGGACAGGAGGACCAGCATGTGAACAGATCAAAGGGAGCTACCAAAAGACCAAGCCATGAAGATCAAATGATTTCTCATGAGAGCTCAGAGTTTAAAGAGAGCCCAGTATGTGGTCACTGAAATCTCAAAGCAAATCAAGAGGGAATGGTTTGAGCCCAAGCCTGAGAACTTTGATTCTCTTTCAATCCACAAAATGACTACTCTCATACTTTAGAGCTGCCACATCCATCTTCTTGTCTTCTCAGGTTTTTTTGTCTTTCAAATAAGTTTTGGGCTTTTTTGTTCTTTATTTTAAAAACTGTGGAATTTGATATACGACACAGATTTTACCATCTCAACCACTCCCAAGCCTCCCATTTGTGGGATTAATCACATTCACAGTATTGTATTACCCTCACCACCCTCCATTGCCAGAACTTTTTCCCGTCACCCCAAACACAAAGCCTATACCCATTACCTATTAGCTCCCTATACCCCCCACCCCTATAACCTGTACTCTACTTTCTGTCCTATGAATTGACATATTCTATCTATTCCATAATGGCCTCATACAATACATATCCCTTTGTATCTGACTTATTTCACTCAACATGATATCTTCAAGGTTTATGCATGCAGTAGCATGTATCAGAGCTTCATTCCTTTTTACGGTTGAATGATATTCCATTGTATGGATATCCTTTTACTCGTTCATCTGCTGGAGGACATTTGGGTTACTTACACCTTTCAGCTTTTGTGAATAATGCTGCTATGAATATTGGTGTGCAAGTATGTGTCCAAATCCTCCCATGATCTTGCCATGTGGGTTGACTACCATTCAGTCCCAGGTCTGGTGCCACTGTCTCCAAAGAGCCTCCCTGAGCACCCAGCTCTCCTTCTTCTGAATTTCTATGGGGAGGACTGTTAGGACCTCAGTACTGGGTGCCAACACATTAGCCTTCCTTTGGTCTCATTCCCACAACAACACAGGAAGCAGACGGTTCTACCCCAATACCGCCACCCCTGCAGATGAGGGATGGTCTAGCATAGAGGCTGAGGACCTGGAGCTCTGGAACCAACTGCTCTGCTTACTGTACAAGCTAGGACAGGTTCATTCATCACTCTGAGCTGCATCTATGAAACAAGGCTGGTAGTGGTAGCCTCCTCGGGCTGGGTGTGAGGGTTAGTGGAGACATACATGGCAATCACTTAATAGAGTTTGAACTCAGGACTCTGACTCCAGAACCCAAGTTCTTTCCATCTTATCACAATGGCTTTGTTGATATCCTTTCATGGTTTTGCATCACGCCTTTAAGAAACACAGATGATATGCTCAGCTTTGCACAAAGACGCCCTCATTTAGTCTTCCCAACAACCCTCTGAGACAGACAGTTTTCACTTTCTGCAGTGACCTGCATGACAAATCTTAACTTCCTCCCCACCTGGTCCCTGCTCAGCATTTTCCTTCTCAGGAAAGTCACCACTTTCCACGTGGTTGCTCAAGCAGAAACCTGTGCGTCATCCTTGACAACTTCTCTTTGAGCCACTCCCCGGAAACATTTCTGATCCAATCCCAAGACCTCTTGACTCTAAACAGATCTCTGCTAAATTGTATTCACCTTTCAGTCTCCTGTGCTAGCCAAGCCACGGTATTGCTCACCTGGCCTGGTCTTTTGCTTCTCCCTCGAAAGATCCATCCAGAAAGCAGAGTGGTCTTTGCTAATCTGGTCATGTCATCGTCACGACCATGCTTAAAACTCCTCAGTGATAGCCCATTGCTCCTAGGCTATTGTCTGAATTCTTCAAGAACGGTCGCTGAGAGGATCTTTGGCTGTCTCTCAGAGCAAGGATTCCAATGACAAAAGTTAGTGCTGGTAACTCAAAGAATAAACTCAGGGTCATTCCAATCCCAGATTCCCGACAGACTGTGAAGCTGCATTGGCTAAGGCAAGCACTGCAGGTAGGATGCTAATATTTGGTGACGGTGAGGGCACAGGGGCTGACAGTACAGCACAGCCATTGTCAGGGCTTGCTGGGAGGAGGCATGGGGGGCAGAAAAGGCAGTAACTTGGGAGTCAGGTCCCTGACTTTTGCCCTAAGCTTGCTATATTCCAGCTGTGTGACCTCAGGCAAGTCACTTAACCTCTCCTAGCCTCAATCCTCAATTCCCTCTATACAAATGAGAAAGATGGACTAAATGAGATGTGCAAACTATAGGGCTTAACACCAAAATGGGGCATTAGATTGATAAAATTAGACTGTGAAGTTGCAGATACTTCACCTCTTATTTTGCCTACTAAAATGGTAATTTCATATGTTTACACATCCAAAGAGGGGTTGGCAAGATTTTTCTGTGAAAGGCCATATAGAAAGTATTTTAGACTTTGTAGGCCACATGGTCCCTGCTGCAACCACTCATCTTGGCTGCTGTACGCAAAGAGCCTGGCTGTGTTCCAATAAAACTTTATTTACAAAAGCAGGTAGTAGGCCAGATTTGGCTCATGGACGATGGTCTGCCAACTCTTGCTTTAAACCCTTGTCAAAATGAAGGGGAAATGATTCTGATGTGGAATTTTCATTGAGGAGCTGCAAGTGCCTAGCATGGTGCCTGGCTAGCAGAAGCACATGTTCATCTCCTTCCTTCCTCGTATCTTCTCTTCCGAGCAAGCCAACTCAGAGAGAACCAATGTGTGGATTATCCTGCCAACCATTTTCATTGAGATTGTACCAGGTGTGTTTTTGGAATGGAGGAAATGGACAAGCTGGACCACCCATCACTGACCCCCCACCCCCAATGTCAGCCTTATTCTTAATGATCTACAGAGCCCCAAAAATCCCATCCCCTGAAAGCTCCTCCACATGGCTGGGCCTCACAGAAATTCACCCTGAAATGAAATGAGGATGGTGTAACTCTGAGCAAGTTTCCTTAAACTACTGCATGCACCCCTCTTGCTGGGCTGAGTCACCTTAGCTCAGGCCCCTTCTCCTTCGAGGAGCCTGCAAGAGTCCTCTGAGCCTGATATGAATTCCTGTCTTCCTTGTATGAACAGAACCTCCACGCATGCAAGTTCTAAACCGGGAAGGAAATGAATGTTTCCACCAAATTGGGTCAAATCATACCCATTTTGTCTAGGGGGAAATTATTTAAATAGCATCAAAATCAATTTCCGTGCCATTAAATATCCTGGTCTGTGTTTTAATTGAGATGACTACATATCCCTCCCCTCCCCTAAAAAAAAAAAAAAAGGGAGAATCGGTATTTGAAGAATCATGTATTTGTGTCTTTTCTCTCTCTATCTTGCTGGCATGACAAGGAAAGCACCTCAGAGAGCTGCAGACCACCAGTTAGCCAGCCTGCGTTGCTATTCATCTTCTTTAGTGCTAACCTGGTTTATTCTTTTTCTTGAAGAAATAAAAATGGAGCTTTGTGAGGCAGCCAGGGCACTGGGAACTCTTGAGTTCTTCAAATAGAATAAACCAGATCGTTCTCCCTTTTTCTGAAGGGCTTGAATTTGCAGTTGGTTGCAAGCGGTGGACACTGTCCCTTGATGTCCCAGTAGTTGGCTGGTTTGTTTGGTTTAAAGGGACCAGACGGACACAGGTCACTCCCAACCTCTGCTGCTCCCAGGCCCTTTCCTTGTTCCGTAAATGTTTCATGTGTATCTTCTAGGCTTCTGGCACTCACTCTGACTCCCTGAAGGGGTTCCCAGACTGCCTGGGGAGATATGTGAAAACAAGTCATTAAAATGCAGCGTACTCAGGACAAGAATAGAAACCAGGGCCCCTGGTAAGGGTTCCCATAACTCTCATTGCAGTTGCAGTTAATTATCTGTGTCATTCTTTGTTTCACGTCCGCCTCCCCTTCTAGACCACCAGCTCTGGGAGGGTGAGACTAGGGTAGTCCTATTTCCACTGTGTCCCCAGTGCCTACAAGAGTGGCAGGCACAGAGAAGGGGCTCAATAAAAATTGAGCGAATAAAGGAAGGGAGGAAGGAAAGAAGGGAGGGAAGGAAGAAAGGAAGGAAGGGAAGGGAAGGGAAGGGAAGGGAGGAAGGAATGCCAGGTACTAAAGTAGCACAGTGGAGGGAGTACCAATCTCAGCCAAAGGGATATGAAGAAGACTCTACAGAGTGATGATATCAAAGCCAAGACATTTAGGATAAGTACAGATTTACCAAATGCCCAAAGAAAGGAAAGATATTGCCAATGGAGGAAATAGTGTGTGCAAAGTCATTAAACTGAAAACTAGCATTTATTGAGTATGTCGTTAAATTGAGAACTAACATTTATTGAGTATGTACTATGTGCTAGGTTCTTTATACATGTCTGCTCATTTAATTCTCAACAACCCTAAGGAGTGGCGCGCTTATGTCCATTACACAGATGAGGAAACTGAGGTCATGGAGATTAACTCCCAAGCTCACATCACTAGGAAGTGACAAACGTGTGATTCGGTGATTCAGTGACTCTAGGCTTGGTTGTCACCGCTGGGATTTATTGAGTGGCCTGACAAAACATAGGGTCTGGAAAATGTCAAGGAGTTTGATATGGCTGTAGGGAAGTGCTAGAAGATAGGACATGAGGCTGTGGTGGAGTCAAGGACCTTTCCATTGAGAATCTTGAAAACCATGCTAAAGATTTCGTACTTCCGTTGATAGGTCAGAGTTTCCCAAACTGGAATTCTTTGGAACCCTGTTTTATACAACATAAATGAGTGAGATAAGGAGAAAGGGGGGAAGGGGACTCGTGCAAATGATTTGGGAAACATAGTTTAACCACGTTGAACACATTTTCTTTCTGCTGCAGGACTTGTCAGAGCCTTTGCCATGAACGTGGGCATTGCAATTGTCCAAGAGGATATGAAAGCATCTTTAAACTTACTTTTGTGGCTCGCCTCTCATTAGCCCATGGGATAGTAGATTTGGAGATTGCTGTCATAGATAATGGATGGAGAGGGGTATTAAGGCAGATGAGAGGGGACACCAGGGCTATAAGGTAGATGGCGGACTGGAAAGACTAAGAGGCAGGAGCTGGAGTTTGGATGCTCTGCTGAATTCAAGGCCCTCCCTGCCACGATGTGTGTGAAGGTCATTGATGGGGCTGGCTTGCATCTGGCTCACTGGCATCAAAGAGAGGCTTCTACTCATGGTAGGTCCCGTGGGGGAGAAGCTGAATTCAGACACACAGTATTATCCAAACAAAGCCTTGTTGCTTCTGTATAGAACAATGGGCTGGCTTTTCAGGGCAATTTAATGACTGTGGCATATCGCCCGGGCCATCAATTAAATTCCAATCCAATTTCCTTCCAAAGCATTCTCTGCCTTGGGAGTTCCTTTTAACGGGGAACAAATCTGGCTGATGAGGCAGGAAGATAGATCGGCCAAAATGCACAGTGACTTTACTTTCCACAAGAGCCAGCCTCTCAGACCTCATCTCCCTCTCCAAAGGAGGTCACCCACTGTTAACAGAAAATTAGATCGAATTAGATCATAGGGAAAACGTTAGCAATGGCCAGTTTAGCCTGATCTCTCCACCCTGTTTCACCCAAGAGGAAACTGAGGCTCCACGAGGAGGGGAGGCCAAGGTCACACTCCATTAAATTAGTCTCCTAAACCAGTCTCCCTGCTTTTCCTCTTTCTACACTACACAGCTCACTCTCCAATCAGCAGCCAGTGGCATCCAATGCCTTATTCTGACCCTATACCCCCTTATGCTAAAATCTCTCCAGAGTCACCCATTAAACTTAGAATAAAAACTGGGTGAGCTGGCAGGAGGATACATTTAGACAGGCGATCCCAGTCTCAGCACTGTTGACAGTCGGGCTAGATACTTCTTTGTTGTTGGAAAGGAGAAGGCCATGCTGTTCATTGTAGGATGCTGAGCAGCATCTCTGGTCTTGACCCATTAGAAGCCAGTGGCCCCCCTCCCCCTCAGTTGTGACAACGCAAAATGTCTCCAGACATTCATTGCCAAATGTCCTCTAGGGAGGCAAGCTCATCCCCACTTGAGAACCTCTAGCCTAGGGAAAGATGCAAGATGCACTTGAAGGAAGGTTAGGGAATAAATGCTGGCCGATTTGCTTACTGGATGCGAGGGTTTTAAGAGTGTGGTCCTTTACCTCTCTGAGCCTCAGTTTCCTGATCCGTAAGATGGGAAGGAAGGGTAATTTCTCAACCATGGGATTGTTTATTCCAAGCAAATAGTGCAGTGGCTGTTACTGAACAATGCATCTGAAAACTGCTATAATAATATCACATAATGAACTATCACGTAGTTCAATGCAACTTTACTGATACAGTGGTTTGGTTATGGGATATTTGGAAAATAACTTTCCCCATGCCCAGAATTCCCTAAGGCGATAGTTCTTACATGTCAATGGGTGTAATATACGTCCCCTGGAGTACTTGGTAAAAAATACATACTCCTTGTACCATCATCGGAAATTCTAATTCAGTGGGTCTGAGATGGGGCCCAGGAATCTGTATTTTTTTCATCTGGGAGAAGGTATGAATCCCCAAACTCTGCACTAGTACTACCCCCTGGCTATCTGCCAGAGGGTCGAGAATTTAAATAGATGAATAAAAGATGAATAAAAGGAAAAGTGGTCACCAATGCTGTCCCAGAGTCTACACCAGAAGCTCAGCCTCGTTATTTGGGGGTCCAAGCATCGTTGCATGTTCTGTGTACATTTGGAAAATTGAGGTATACCCCAATCTCCCACCTGCCAGCAAATGAGATTGACTTTATTTTTCATTTGCTACTCATGCAGCATGACCGCCTCCCAAACATATTTTGATGCCAACCTATCCCCCAGTCTCTGATCAAAAATTATGCTAAAACATTGTCTTGTCATAAGGCTAATAAAGCGTGTTATCCTGCCTGTCACAGAAGCTGCCTTGTAGGTGCTGTTTGCCCATGAGCCAGAATCCTGCATTACTCTCCCTTCCACTCGACCGTAAGAACATTCTCTACCGTGAGATGATCAATATTATATTATCTCACCCACCAGTGTTGCTCCAGCTGTGGCCAAGGAGATGTCATTCTCGTGTTACAAGCTTCGTGCACAAAAAGAGAGGAAAGAGAAGTATTCCAAGAGGGAAGGGTTAGGACTAGGGATTCGGAGACTGAAGACACAAAAAATGGTTATGCACCCTTGCCTCATGTTGGATGAGCCTGGGCACAGTGCTCAGTCTCCTCTCAGAAGCTTTAGGACCATACATTTCATTCTTCGGAGCCTCAGTGTCCTTATCTGCAAAATGGACAAAAAGTCGCAGCTGACACGGAAGATCATGGCAAGGATTAAATATCACGATGTAGGTTAGAGCCCTTGGCTTGGTTCCTGGGACAAAGTAAGGGTGTGATCGATGTCAGATGTTGTTATTGTTGTTGTCTGCTGTTTAGTTGTCATCTTTCTGGGTGACACTGGAAAAGTCACCTTCCCTCCCTGAGCCTCAGTTTCCCCAACGATAAAATGAGAATTCCTTTGCATCTCTTACAATTTTTTTAAAAGTAAGAGGGTTGAGTTGTAACAACAGAATCACCAGAGATTTTGGACATAAGAGATGTTGGTGCTGATGGCGCTGGTAATGTGTTTTCAGGGAGTTAAGTACCCCTAATAAAAGAAGCAGCCTAAGCAAACACATGATGGCAAAAAAAAGCAAAGAGGCATGTTGGTAATGTAGAAGTGACTGCTGGCTTTAGGGTCCTGGAGAGAGAGGTGTGGATTCATATCTGTTGGAGATATAATTCTGGACCATCCCAGAATTGCCCAGTTGCATCTGTATATCCTCTTTTCCATCTCTTCCTTATCCAAGAGGAGGTTGGGGTGGGGCATGCATTGCTTCCAGCTTAAAGCATGGTTGCCTAAGCCCAGGTCACAGGGGAAAGCTCTTCCTGGCTTGTCCTGGGAAGCTTGCTACCCCACCTCACCCTTGTTTGCTTGCCTTCTGCCCCCCCCCCGTAAGTGGGGTGAAACCTCATCCCACACGAGCCCAACCCCTGGGTTCATTTCATGCTTAGTTAGCGAGGTTGCCTTAGGAAGCAATCCCATTCAAGGATGTAATGAGGGGTTCACTGATGATCCAGATACCAAAAATGAGGATGAAGCATCACCAGCCGACCCTTGGAAAACAGACATTTGTATTGGAATAATGTCTGATTGGCTTGTACAGATGTTTACTTGGTTTGGATTTTCAGCCAAACCGTTCATTTGGCTCTTAGCATGCTCCTTCACTCCCAAGTCCTTGGAGGATAAGCGCCATGGAGCAGCAATAAAAATAAGATTTACTATTAGTATTCATATAAATAGCATAGGTTTCTGTCGGTCTGTTAGTTATTGTATCACAGGAACACAGCTGGAGAGAGTTTTCATGGAAATTGGAAGATTTTACTGAATCTTTAACAATATCTACTGAGAACGAGCATCCCATATCCTGAAACCAGCACTGCAGTCAGAATATACCCTACACAAATGGGTATACGTGTGCTATTCATGGTTGTGTTATAAGCAATAGCCAAAAAGTGGAAGCAGCTCAAATGCCCATCTGCGGAAGAATGGATAAATAAATTGTGGTATTGTCAAAAAGTGGAATGCTATGCAACGATCAAAAAGGAATGCACCAATTTTAAATGGTTAAATTTAACAAGCATAATGTTGAGGGAAAGAAGCCACATGCAAAAATGGCATATTTCCAATTATCCAATGAATTCTTAAGCAGGCAAAACTAATCTTCGGTGATAGAAGGCAAAATAGGGGTTACCTTGGAAGAAGGTATGACCAGAAGTTGGAATATATGCTAGTAATGGTTTGTTTCTTGATCTGGTCGCTAGTTATCCAGGAGTGTTCGGTTTGAGAAAGTTCATCTAGCTATACTCTTACAATTGAGTGTGTTTTTGTATGTATACATTACACTTCAATAAAAGTTTATAAACAACATTAAAAGGTATGTTCGGGACCAAGAGACATTAAATAGTCTTCATGACATGCCTCGCTTTGTATGTTGGACTCAGGAGACTCAAATTCCCACCCAATGCTTTTCACTTGGCTAGATCTGGTTATCTGATGGCAAGTGGAAAACCCGAGACTATCCAGGCAGGGCTGAAGGACAAACCTCAGAGCACTTCTTGCTGCCATTTGTTGGACAGGCACAGGGGCCTTGGAGGGACAGCATTGCCTGGTGTGGAAAGGAGGAACTCTGGAATTGGGTCACTTCTCCTTCACCTCCCTACCTCTGGAACAGGGACTGTTTCTAACATAATTGAAACTTCCTTCCACATTGCTTAGTGCCTTGGCACTCAGGGGCTACTCAGCGAATGTTTGTTGAATGACTGTATGAGAGTATAGATGGATGAATGAATGAATTGCAGCTGCGAAGACTAAATG
>PVIY010044019.1:0-19970 GCA_004026745.1 Myrmecophaga tridactyla
GCCAATTCCTCAAGGCAGGCTGGAGGTGGGGCAGCTATGTCCTCAGGGCAGACTATTACAGGGTTATCTAGAGAAGACTCAGCATGGCCTAGGGTTTCAACCTCACCCCCAACATCATTATCAATCCATATGTCACCATCCCATTTTTCAGGGTCCCACTCCTTTCCAATCAATGCCCTCACTTTAATGGCAGACACCACGCAAGACTGAGATTTCAGTTTACATTGTAAAGTTGCTACTCTAACAATAAGATTCTGAGTCTGATTTTCAGAGATCTCAAGTCTACAGCTACAGGAAATAAGATTTTCCTTCAGGATACTCATAGAAACTTCTACATCTTTCACACAGCGCTTAAGCTTCTCATTTAAAGCCTTAAGCCCATCCTTTTCACCCCTTAATATAGCCAGTGTATCTAACAACAACCAACCAACATCTCTATAACTCTTATTTCTACAAAACTCTGTAAAGGTGTCAAAAACATTATCCCCCAGAGTCTGGCTTCGTACAAGCGAAGCATTAGGAGAATCGAATGATGATATTTTGACTATCTCCTTTGCCAACTCACTCCATGGATTGGGAGTTTCATTCTGATTATGGGAATCAGAGTCCTTAGTGTCTCTGAGTCCAATCAGAGTAGAAAACCATTCATAAAAACCCATTTTTAAGATTCTGTTTCTTAAGAACCACTCCCGGTACCAAGATGTATTAGTTAGGATTCTCTAGATAAACAGAATCAACAGGGAACACTTGCAAATATAAAATTTATAAAAGTGTCTCATGTGACTTCAGGAACGCAGAGTCCAAATCCACAGGACAGGCTGTGAAGCCGATGACTCCAATGGAGGGTCTGAATGAACTCCGCAGGAGAGGCCCACCAACCAAAGCAGGAATGGGGCGTGTCTCCTCTGAGTCCTCCTTAAAAGGCTTCCCATGATTAGATTTAGCATCACTAATTGTAGAAGACACTCCCCTTTGGCTGATTACAAATGGAATCAGCTGTGGATGCAGCTGACGTGATCATGACCTAATCTTATGAAATGTCCTCATTGCAACAGACAGGCCAGTATTTGCCCAATCAGATAAACAGCTACCACAACTTGGCTGAGTTGACACATATCCCTAACCATGACAAACCCTAAACACAACCCTCAAATTTATAGCAACGCTACACCCAACCACACCCCTAAACTTAACCCTAACACCAACCCTAACCATAACCCTAACCCTTACCCTAACTCTAACCCTAGCCCCAACCCTAGCTGAAACCCTAACCACAACCCCCACACCATCCCTAAACCCAACCCTCAAATTTATTCCAAACCTACACAAAACCCCAGCCCTAAACTTAACCCAAATCCCAACTCTATCCCTAACCCTAACCCTACCCCCAACCCTACCACCAAACCTCGCCGGAAACCTGACCGCAACCCCAACTCCAACCCTAACACAACCCTCAAATTTTTACCTACTGTGCACCAAACCACAGCCCTAAACTTAATCTTAGCACCAGCACTAAGCCTAACCCTAACCCTAACCCTAACCCTCAACTTAGACCCAAACTTAACACCAAACCTGGCCCGAACCCTAACCCCAAACCCACAGTCAACCCTAAAGACAACCCTGAATTTAAACCGACCCTCCACCCAAACACCACCCTAAGCATAACCCTAACCCTAACCCTTACTGTAACCCTAACCCTAACCCTGGCCTTAACCCTCACCCTGACACTGAGTTAGCCTTAAGGTAATTGGTTTCGGAAACTGAGAAATCTACTTGGTCCATACGCGACCATTCCTATTGTTAGGTTGAAACAGCATTGCCCAACATATCTCACCTTATTCTTGCTGATAAAGTCTGTGAATGGGGTTGTAGAACTGAATGACATTCTGGCTAAATTCATTTGGATACACGTCTTGCGTGAATCTGACATTTGCATAGAAAACTCAACAATTGCTATGCAAATCCCTTACCTAATACTGTTTTGAAAGCTCAGGGTCTTTTTGGATCCATTCACTTCCATGCACCTTTTGGACTGAAAGTACATTCTTCAGGGACACTACCCTTAACCTAACCTAAACCTCACACTAGCACTCCCCATAAATGTACAATGACCTCAAAACCGATGAATGACACAAACCTACACCAAGGTTCTCACCAATCTTAATCACACCCTAAGCAGAATCCAACTCTAGCCTTAGCTGAACTCTAATCCACAACCAACCACTACTGCTTGCTGAACCTTCGTGCTGAACCTAACCCTGAGCCTCACAGGAACATGAGCATAATCTTTCTCACAAACCGAGCAATGCTAATATCTGCACACATTTCCAAGCATTTTTCATGGGAAACACCACTGCAAAATAATGCTACCTAGTAAAATAGGAGGCCCGTTTGTACATGCACTTTGGGAGCTCATTGACTTCCCAGCTCCATTCACTTTCAAGCAGTTTTGTCAGAGAAAAACAGCATTTCTGTGGATAACTCACCTACAGCAATGGAAACCATTTCCTAAACATGTTTGGAAAACTAAGAATCCACCTGGTTCCATTCACCGACATAAGATTCTTTACAAAAATTGCAATATTTCAGAGAACGCTCCCTTTCACTGAATTTAATTGTGACTCTAACGCCACCACAAACACAAACAGAAACTGAAACACCAAAGAACCCATAACAGCACAAATCCGAACCTCCAAACCCGGTCCGAAAATTGATCTGATGCCTAACGACAAACCAACACACACAGGAAATCTAACCCAAAACTTAATCCTTACCCTAGAACTGACCCTACCTCCAACCCTAACCCGAAAACTAACCCAAACCTCAACACTAACCCTAATGTCAACCCTCATATTTATAGCAATGCTACACCCAACCACACCCCTTAATGTTACCCTAACAGCAACCCTAACCCTAACCCCTACCATTACCCTAACCCTGAACCCTACCACCAACCGTAGCCCAAACCCTAACCAACACCCCCACACCATCCCTAAACACAAACCTCAAGTTTATACCAAACCTAAACCAAACCACAGCCCTATACTTAACCCGAATCCCAACCCTAACTCTAACCCTTACCCTAACCCCAACCCTACCACCAACCTTTGCCCGAAACCTGACCCCAACCCCAATGCCAACCCCAAACACAACCCTCGACTTTTTACCTACCCTGAACCAAACCACAGCCCTAAACTTAATCCTAGCACCAAAACTAAGCCTAACCCTAACCCTAACCCTAACCTCAACCTAGACCCAACCCTACCACCAAACCTAGCCTGAATCCTAACCCAAAACCCAAAGCCAACCTTAAGCACAACCCTCAACGTTATACCGATCCTACGCCCAAACGCTGCCCGAAATGTAACCCTAACCCCAACCCTTATGCTAACCCTAACCCTAACCCTAACCCTAGCCCTAACCCTCACCCTGACACTGAGCTAGCCTTTAGATAATTGGTTTCAGAAACTGAGAAATGTGCCTGTTCCACACAAGACCATTCTTATTGTTTGGCTGTAACGGCATTGTCTAACATATCTCACCTTATTCTTGCTGATAAAGTCTGTGAACTGGTTTTTAGAACTGAATGACATTCTGGCTCCATTCATCTGGATACACGTTTTGCATGAAAACTGGCATTTTCACAGAAAACTCAACCCTTACCTAATACTGTTTTGAAAGCTCAGGGCCTTATTGGATCCATTTGCTTTCATGCACCTTTTGGACTGAAAGTACATTCTTCAGGGAACACTACCTTTAACCTAACCTAAACCTCACACTAGAACTCCCTGTAAATGTACAACGACCTCAAAAAATGACGAATGACACAAATCTAAGCCAAGATTCTCACCAATCTTTATCACACCCTAAGCAGAATCCAAATCCTAACCCTAGCCTAAGCCAAACTGTAACCCACAACCAACCACTAATGCTTGCCGAACCTTCACCCTGAACCTAACACTGAACCTAACACGAACATGAGCATAAACTTCCTCAAAAACCGAGCAATAGTAATATCTGCACACATTTCCAAGCATTTTGCATGGAAAACACCACGTCAAACTAATTCTACCCAGTAAGATAGGAGACTCGTTTGTACATGTGTTTTGGGAGCTCATTGACTTCCCACCTCCATTCACTTTTAAGCATTTTGTCAGAGAAAAACTGTATTTCTGAGGAGCACTCACCTACAGCAATGGAAACCATGATGTAAACATGTTTGGAAAACTTAGAATCATCCTGGTTCTATTCACTGATGTAAGATTTTTTACCAAAACTGGAGTATTTCAGTGAACCCTCGCTTTCACTTAATATATATGTGACACTAACGCCACCACAAACACAAACAGAAATGGAAACAGAGAAGAACCCATACCAGCACAAATCCCAACTTCCACACCCGTTCCGAAAATCGACCTGATGCCTGAATTCAAACGAAACCCTCACACTAACTCTAAACCTAAAACTAACCCTAACCCTAACCCAACCCTAGCTCCAACGTGAACCCAAAACCTAACCCCAACCCCGTCATCAACCCTAAACCCAACCCTTAAATTTAGAGCAACTGTACACCCAACCACACCCCTAAACTTATCCCTAACCACAACCCTAACTCTAACCCTTACCCTAACCCTAAACCTAACCCTAGCGCCAACCCTACCACCAACCCTCGCCCAAACCATAACTGCAAATCCCACACCAAACCTAAACACAACCCTCAAATTTTCTTCAAACCTACACGATACCGCAGCCCTAAACTTAACCCTAATCCCAACCCTAACGCTAACCCTAACCCTAACCCTAACCCTAGCCCCAGCCTTACCACCAATCCTCGCCTGAAACCGGACTCCAACTCCAACGCCAATGCTAAACACAACGCTCGACTTTTTACCAACCCAGCAGTAAACCAGAGCAGTAAACTTAACCCTAACACCAACACTAAGCCTAACCCTAACCCTAAAATTAAACCTAGACCCAAACCTACAATGTACCCTAGCCCGAACCCTAACCACAAACCCAAAGCCAACCCTAAGCACAACCCTCAGCTTTATACTGACCCGGCAATGAAACACAGCCCAAAATGTAACCCTAAACCCAACCCATTCTATAACCCTAACCCTAACCCTAAACTTGACACTGATGCTACCCTTAATATCATTGGTTTCAGAATCTGAAAAATGGACCTGGTCCTCATGCAACCATACTTATTTTTAGGTTAAAAAGGCATTGTCCAACGTATCTCACCTTATCTAGTGACAAAGTCTGTGAATGGATTTGGGGAACTGAGTGACGTTCTGGCTCCATTCATTTGGATACATGTCTAGCGTGAAAACCAACACTTTCACAGAAAACACAACAATTGCTATGCAAATTCCTTACCTAGTGCTGTTTTGAAAGCTAAGTGGCTTATAGGATCCATTCACTTCCATGCACTTTTTTGGAGTGAAAGTACTTTCTTCAGAGAACACTATCCTTAAACTAACCTAAACCGAACAGTAGCACTCCCCGTAAATGTACAATGACCTCAAACACAATGAACAACACAAACCGATGCGAACTTTCTCACAATCTTAATCACACCCTAAGCAGAATCCAAATCCTAACCCTGGGATAAGCCAAACTCTAACCCACAACCAGCCACCAATACTTGCCGAATCTTCACCCTGAACCTAACCCTGAGCCTCACATGAACATAAACATGATCTGTCTCAAAAACCGAGCAATATTAATATCGGTACACATTTCCAAGCATTTTTCATGAAAACACCACTGCAAACTAATGCTACCTAGTAAAATAGGAGACCTGTTTGTACATGTGTTTCGAGAGCTCACTGACTTACCAGAACCATTCATTTCCAAGCAGTTTTGATGGAGAAAAACGGCATTTCTGTGGAGCACTCATGTACATAAATGGAAACCATGACCTAAATATGTTTGGAAAACTTAGAATCATCTCGGTTCCATTCACTGGCATAGATTTTTTACCCAAACGGCACTATTTCAGGGAACCCTCACTTTCACTTAATTTAATTCTGACACTAACGCCACTACAAACACAAACAGAAACTGAAACACCGAAGTACCCATACCAGCGCAAATCCCAACCTCCAAACCCGGTCCGAAAAACGACCTGATGCCTGACTTCAACCGAAACCCTCACACTAAATCTAACCCTAACTTAACCCTATCTCTAGACTCAAACCTACTTCCAACCCGAACCCGAAACCTAACCCCAACCCCATCACCAGCCCAAAACCCATCATTCAAATTTAGAGCAACCTTACAACCAACCACACCCTGAACTTAACCATAACACCAACCCTAAACCTAACCCTGAACCTTACCTCAACCCTAACCCTAGCCTCAACCTTACCAGGAACCCTAGCCCAAACCCAAACCACACACTCCACAGCAACCCTTAACCCAGCCCTCAAATTTACTCCAAACCTACACCAAACCGCAGCCTTAAACTTAACCCTAACACTAACACTAACCCTAACCCTAACACTAGCTACAACCCTACCACTAACCCTCACCCAAAACCTGACCCCAACCCCAATGCCAACCCTAAACACAAACCTCGTTTTTTTACCAAACCGTCACCAAACCAGAGTCCTAAACTTAACCCTAACACCAACACTAAATCTAACCCTAACCCTAATGCTAACCCTAAACCTAGACCCAACCCTACCACGAACCCTAGCCCAAACCCTAACACCAACCCTAACCCCAAACTGAAAGCCAACCCTAAGCACAACCCTCAGCTTTATACCAACCCAGCAACCAAACTCAGCCCAAAACATAACCAACCACCTATGCTTGCCAAACCTTCACCCCAAACCTAACTCTGAGCCTCGCACGAACATGAACATGATCTGTTTCAAAAACCGAGCAATATTAATATTGGCACACATTTCGAAGCATTTTTCATGGAAAACACCCCTGTAAACTAATGCTACCCAGAAAAATAGGAGACCTGTTTGTACATGTGTTTCGAGAGCTCATTGACTTAACAACTCCATTCACTTTCAAGCAATTTTTTCAGAGAAAAATGGCATTTCTGCAGAGCACTCACCTACAGCAATGGAAACCATGACCTAAACATGTTTGGAATGCTTAGAACCATCCTGGTTCCATTCACTGGCATAAGATTTTTTTCCAAAACTGCACTATTTCAGGGACCTTCACTTTCACTTTATTTAAATGTGACACTAACGCCACCACAATCACAAACAGAAACTGAAGCACCAAAGAACCCATACCAGCACAAATCTCAACCTCCAAACGCGGTCCGAAAATCGACCCGATGCCTGACTTCAACCAAAACCCTCACACTAACTCTTACCATAAACCTAACCCTAACCCTACACACAACCCTACCTCCAACCCAAACCCAAACTCTAACCCAACCCCATCACCAACCCTAAACCCAACCCTCAAATTTAGAGCAACCCTGCACCCAACCACAACCAATAAACTTAACCCAAACACCAACCCTAACCCTAACCCTAACCCTTACCCTAACCCTAAACCTAGCCCCAACCCTACCAGCAACCAAACCTTTACTGCAAACCCCATACAAGCCCTAAACCCACCCTTCAAATTTACTCCATACCTACACCAAAACACAGCCCTTAACTTAACCTTAATCCCAACCCTAACCCAAACCATAATCATAACCCTAACCCTAAGCATAGCCCCAGCCCTACCATCAAACCTTGCCCAAAATCTGACCTCAACTCCAACTCCAACAGTAAACACAACCTGCATATTTTTACCAAACAGCAACAAAACAGAGCACTAAACTTAACCTTAACACCAACACTAAGCCTAATCTTAACACTAAGCCTAACCCTAAACCTAAACCCAACCCTTCCACGAACCCTACCTTGAACCCTAACCCCAAACCCAAAGCAAACCCTAAGCACAAACCTCAGCTTTATACCAACCCA
Source organism: Myrmecophaga tridactyla (assembly GCA_004026745.1). NCBI lineage: Eukaryota > Metazoa > Chordata > Mammalia > Pilosa > Myrmecophagidae > Myrmecophaga > Myrmecophaga tridactyla. The sequence goes on from PVIY010044019.1 coordinate 7,953, forward strand.
GCAACAAAGCACAGCCTAAAATGTAACTCTAACACCAACCCTTTCTCTAATCCTAACCCTAACCCTAACCCTGACACTGATGCTAGCCTAAACATCATTGGTAACAGAAACTGGAAAATGGACCTGGTCCACACACGACCGTACTTATTTTTAGGATAAAACGGCATTGTCCAACATATATCACCTTATTCTTCACGCAAAAGTCTGTGAACATGTTTTGAGAACTGAGTGACATTCTGGCTCCATTCATTTGGATACATGTCTAGCGTGAAATCCAGCATTTTCACAGAAAACTCAACAATTGCTATGCAAATCCCTTACCTAATGCTATTTTGAAAGCTAAGGGGCTTATTGGATCCATTCGCTTCCATGCACTTTTTGGACTGAATGTACTTTTTTCAGGGAACACATCCTTAACCTAACCTAAACTGAACACTAGCACTCCCCGTAAATGTACAACGACTTCAAAAACGACGACCTGCACAAACCTACGTCAAGCTTCTCAGCAATCTTAATCACACCCTAAGCAGAATCCAAATCCTAACCCTAGCCTAAGCTGAACTCTAACCCACAACCAACCACCAGTGCTTGCAGAACCTTCACCCTGAACCTAACCGTGAGCCGCACAAGACCATGAACATGATCTGTCTCAAAAACTGAGCAATATTAATTTCGGCACACATTTCAAAGCATTTTTCATGGAAAACACCCCTGCAAACTAATGCTACCCAGTAAAATAGGAGACCTATTTGTACATGTGTTTTGAGAGCACATTGACATAACAGCTCCATTCACTTTCAAGCAGTTTTGTCAGAGAAAACTTAGAGTTCATCTTAGGCTAGGTTTAGGATTTGATTTCTGCTTAGGGTGTAATTATGTTTCGTGAGAAACTTGGCGTAGGTTTCTGTCAGACATCGGTTTTGAGGTCGTTGTACATTTACAGGGAGTGCTAGTGTGAGGTTTAGGTTAGGTTAAGGGTAACGTTCCCAGAAGAAAGTACTTTCAATCCAAAAAGTGCATGGAAGCGAATGGATCCAATAAGGCCCTGAGCTTTAAAAAACAGTATTAGGTGAGGGATTTGCATAGCAATTGTTGAGTTTTCTGTGAAAATGCTAGTTTTCACGCAAGATGTGTATCAAAATGAGTGGAGCCAGAATGTCATTCAGTTCTACAAACCCGTTCACAGACTTTATCAGCAAGAATAAAGTGAGATATGTTGAACAACGCCATTTCAACCTAACAATAAGTATGGTCACGTGCAGACCAGGTACATTTCTCAGTTTCTGAAACCAATTATGTTAAGGCTAGCTCTATGTCAGGGTGAGTGTTAGGGGTTGGGTTAGGGTTAGAGTAAGGGTTGGGGTAAGGATTCACTTTCGGGCTACGTTTGGGTGCAGGGTTGATAAAAAGCTGAGGGTTGTGCTTAGGGTTGGCTTTGGGTTTGGGGTTAGGGTTTGGGCTATGGTTAGTGGTAGGTTTGGGTCTAGATTTAGGGTTAGGGTTGGGGTTATGGAGAGTCTTAGTGTTGGTGCAGGATTAAGTTTAGGGATGCGGTTTGGTGCAGGGTAGGTAAAAAGTTGAGGATTGTGTTTAAGGTTGGCATTGGGGTTGCTGTCAGTTTTTGGGTGAGGGTTGGTAGGTTTGGGGCTAGGTTTGGGTTAGGGTTAGGATAAGGGTTAGGGTTAGGATAAGGGTTAAGTTTAGGGTTGCAGTTTGGTGTAGGTGTGGAATAAATTTGAGGGTTGGGTTTAGGGTTGGTTTGGGGGTTGCAGTTAGGGTTTGGGCAAGAGTTGATGGTATGGTTGGGCCTAGGGTTAGGGTTAGGGTAAGAGTTAGGGTGAGGGTTAGGGTTGATGTTAGGGTTAAATTTAGGGGTGTGGTTGCATGTAGGGTTGCTTTAAATTGAGGGTTGAGTTTAGGGTTGGTGTTGGGGTTTCAGTTAGGTTTCGGGTTAAGGTTGGAGGTAAGGTTGGGTCTAGGGTTAGTGTCAGGTTAAGTGTTAGATTTCCTGTGTGGGTTTGGTTTGTAGTCAGGCATCGGATCGATTTTCGGATGGAGTTTGGAGGTTGGGATTTGTGCTATTATGGGTTCTTCGGTGTTTCTGTTTGTGTTTGTGTTTGTGGTGGCATTAGAGTCACAATTTAATTAAATGAAAGTGAAGGTTCTCTGAAATAATGCAGTTTTGGTAAAAAAAATTTACGTCAGTGAATTAAACCAGGGGGATTCTTAGTTTTCCAAACATGTTTAGGTAATGGTTTCCATTGCTGTAGGTGAGTGCTCTGCAGAAACGCCGTTTTTCTCTGACAAAACTGCTTGACTGAATGGAGCTGGGAAGTCAATGAGCTCCCAAAACACATGTAAAAACGGGTCTCTTATTTTACTAGGTAGCATTATTTTGCAGTGGTGTTTTCCATGAAAAATGCTTGGAAATGTGTGCAGATATTAGTATTGCTCGGTTTGTGAGACAGATTATGCTCATGTTCCTGTGAGGCTCAGGGTTAGGTTCAGGGTGAAGATTCGGCAAGCATTAGTGGTTGGTTGTGGGTTAGAGTTCAGCTTAGGCTAGGGTTAGGATTTGGATTCTGCTTAGGGTGTGATTAAGAGTGGTGAGAAGCTTGGCATAGGTTTGTGTCGCTCATCGGTTTTGAGGTTGTTGTACATTTACAGGGAGTGCTCATGTGAGGTTTAGTTTAGGTTAAGGGTAGTGTTCCCTGAAAAATGTACTTTCAGTCCAAAAGGTGCATGTAAGTGGATGGATGCAGTAAAGCCCTGAACTTTTACAACAGTATTAGGTAAGGGATTTGCATAGCAATTGTTGAGTTTTCTGTGAAAATGCCAGTTTTCACGCAAGACGTGTATCCAAATGAATTTAGCTAGAATGTCATTCAGTTCTACAAACCCGTTCACAGACTTATTCAGCAAGAATAAAGTGAGATATGTGGGACAATGCCGTTTCAACCTAACAATAGGAATGGTCACGTGTGGACCAGGTACATTTCTCAGTTTCTGAAACCAATTATCTTAAGGCTAGCTCATTGTCAGGGTGAGGGTTAGAGCTAGGGTTAGGGTTTGAGTTACAGTAAGGGTTGGGGTTAGGGTTTTGTTTCGGGCAGCATTTGGGCACATGGTCTGTATAAAGTTGAGGGTTCTGCCTAGGGTTTGCTTTGGGTTTCGGGTTAGGTGTTGGACTAGGGTTCATGGTAGGGTTGTGTCTAGGTTTCAGGTTAGGTTTAGAGTTAGGGTTAGGCTTAATGTTGGTGCCAGGATTAAGTTTAGGGCTGTGGTTTGGTGCAGGATATATAAGATGTTGAGGGTTATGTTTAGGGTTGGTGTTGGCATTGGAGTCAGGTTTCAGGAGAGGGTTGGTGGTAGGGTTGAGCCTAGATTTAGAGTTAAGGTTGGGATTCAGGTTAAGTTTAGGGCTGTGGTTTGGTGTAGGTTTGGAATAAATTTGAGGGTTGAGTTTAGGATTGGTGTGGGGGTTGTGGTTAGGGTTTGGGCTAGGGTTAATGGTATGGTTGGCGCTAGATTTAGGCATAGGGATAGGGTGACAGTTAGTGTTGGGATTAGGGTTAAGTTTAGGGCTGCTGTTTGGTGTAGCTTTGGAATAAATTTGAGGGTTGGGTTTAGGGTTGGTATGGGGGTTGTGATTAGGGTTTGGACTAGGGTTGGTGGTAGGGTTGGGGCTAGTTTTGAGGTTAGGGTAAGGTTATGTATAGGGCTAGTGTTGGTTTTAAGGCTAAGTTTAGTGATGTGGTTCAGTGTAGGGTTGGTATAAATTTGAGGTTTGAGTTTAGGGGTTTGGGTTAGATTTTGGGTTAGGGTTGGAGGTTGGGTTGGGTCTAGGGTTAGGATTAGGTTTAGGGTTTGATTTCTTGTGTGCGTTTGGTTTGTAGTCAGGCATCGGTTCGAGTTTCAGACCGGGTTTGGAGGTTGGGATTTGTGCTGTTATGGGTTCTTCAGTGTTTCGGTTTCTGTTTGCGTTTGTGGTGATGTTAGAGTCACAATTAAATTAAGTGAAAGTGTGGGTTCTCTGAAATATTGCAGTTTTGGTAAAAAGAAAATCTTACATCGGTGAATGGAACCAGGAGGATTCTTATTTTTCCAAACATGTTTAGGTAATGGTTTCCATTGCTGTAGGTGAGTGCTCCGCAGAAACGCCATTTTTCTCTGACAAAACTGCTTGAAAGTGAATGGAGCTGGGAAGTCAATGAGCTCCCAAAACACATATACAAACGGGTCTCCTATTTTACTGGGTAGCATTAGTGTGCAGTGGTGTTTTCCATCAAAAATGCTTGGAAATGTGTGCAGATATTATTGTTCCTCAGTTTTTGAAAAAGATATTGTTAGTGCTAGACTCAGGGTAAGGATCATGGTGAAGGTCGGGCTAGCATTAGTGTTGTGTTGTGGGTTAGAGTTCGGCTTAGGCTAGGATTAGGATTATGATTCTGCTTTGAGTGGGATTAAGATGGTGAGAAGCTTCACGTAGGTTTGCATTTTTTGTTGGTTTTGAGGTTGCAGTGGGTTTACGGGGAGTGCTAGAGTTAGGTTAAGGTTAGGTTAAGGATAGTGTTCTCTGAAGAAAGTACTTTCATTCCAAAAATTGCCTGCAAGTGAATGGATCCAGTAAGCCCCTTAGCGTTCAATACAGTATTAGGTAAGGGATTTTCCTAGCAATTGTTGCGTTTTCTGTGAAAATGCTAGTTTTCACACAAGACGTATATGCAAATGAATGGAGCCAGAATGTCACTCGGTTCTCAAAACCCATTTAGACTTTTTCATCTATAATAAGATGAGATATGTTGGACAATGTTGTTTTACCCTAAAAATATGTGCAGTCGCATGTGGGCCAAGTGCATTACTCAGTTTCTGAAACAAATTGTGGTAAAGCTAGGTCAGTGTCATGGTTAGGGTTAGGGTTAGAGTTTGGTTTAGGGAGGGGTTTAGGGTTAGGTTTAGGGCTGCGGTGGGGTGTATGGTTGGTATAAAGTTGAGGGATGGGTTTAGGGTTAGTTTTAGGGTTGGGGTGAAGGTTCAGGTTAGGGTTGGTCATTGGGTTGGGGCTAGGTTTAGGGTTAGCACTTGGGTTGGGCTTAGGGTTAGGTATTGGGTTGTGGTTGGCTGTAGGTTTGGTATAAATTTAGGGTTGGATTTAGGGCTGGGGTTGCTGTTGGAGTGAGGGTTATGGTTACAATTGATGGTAGGGTTGGGGCAAAGGCTAGGGCTAGGGTTAGGGTTAGGTTTAGGGCTAGGTTTAGTGTGAGGGTTTGGCTTGAGGTTAGGCTTGGTTTTCAAAACATGTTTCATAATGGTTTGCATTGCTGCAGATATGTGTTCCTCAGAAATGCTGCTTTTCTCTGACACAATTGCTTGAAATTGAATGGAGTTGGTAAGTCAGTGTGCTCTCAAAACACATTTATAAATTCATCTCCTATTTTACTAGGGAACCTTACTTTGCAATGCTGTTTTCCATTAAAAATGCTTGGAATGTGTGCAGATATTATTATTCCTCGGTTTTTGAAATAGAGTATGTTAATGTTAGTGTTAGGCTCAGGGTTAGGTTCAGGGTTAGGGTTGGGCTAGCATTAGTGCATGGTTGTGGGTTAGTTTTCGGCTTAGGCTAGGTTTAGGGTTTGAATTCGACTTGGGTTGGGATTAAGATGGTGAGAAGCTTTGCCTAGGTTTGTGCTTGTTGTTGGTTTTGAGGTTGTAGTAGGTTTACAGGGAGTGCTAGTTAGGTTTAGGTTACATTAAGGATAGAGTTCTCTGAAGAAAGAACTTTCAGTCCAAAAAGTGCATGGAAGTGAATGGATCCAATAAGTTCCTTAGCCTTCAATACAGTATTAGGTAAGGGATTTGCATTGCAATTGTTGAGATTCCTGTGAAAATGCTAGTTTTCACATAAGACGTAATTCCAAATGAATGGAGCCAGAATGTCACTCAGTTCTCAAATCCGTTTACAGAGATTTTTTAGCTAGAGTAAGGTGAGATATCTTGGACAATGCAGTTTCACCCAAAAAATATGTGTAGTCGCATGTGGACCAAGTACATTACCCAGTTTCTGTGACAAAATATGGTAAGACTAGCTCAACATCAGGGTTAGTGTTAGGCTAATGATTAGGGTTTTGGTTAGGGTTATGTTTATGGCTACGGTTCGTTGTAGGGTTGGTAGAAAATTGACGGGTGAGTTTAGGGTTGGTTTTGGGGTTGAGGTTAGGGTTTGGGTTAGGGTTGGTGTTAGGGTTGGGGTTAGATTTAGGGTTAGGGTTAGGGTTAGTCTTAGGGTTGGGATTAGGGTTAGGTTTATGGTTGTGGTTGGCTGTAGGGTTGGTATAAAGTTTAGGGTTGGTTTTAGGGCTGGTGTTGGGCTTGGAGTTCGGATTACAGTTCAGGTTGATGGTACAGTTGGGCCTAGGTTTAGGGTTAGGGTTATCGTTAGGTTTGGGATGAAGTTTAGTGTGAGGGTTTGGCTTGAAGTTAGGCTTGGGATTGATTTGGTTACTGGGTTTGGAGGTTGGGATTTGTGCTGGTATGGATTCCTTGGGGTTTTCGATTGTGTTTGCATTTATGGTTGCATTAGTCTCATATTTAAATTAAGTTAAAGTGATGGTTCTCTGAAATATTGCAGTTTAGTAAAGAATCTTACACCAGTGAGTGGAACCAGGACCATTCTAAGTTTTCAAAACAGGTTTTGGTAATGGTTTGCATTGTTGTTGTTGAGAGCTCCGCAGAGATGCTTTTTTCTCTGGGAAATTTACTTGAAAGTGAATGGAGCTGGTAACTCAATGAGCCCTCAAAACACATTTACAAACTGCTCCCCTATTTTACTAGGAAACATTACTTTACAATGATGTTTTCCATTAAAAATGCTTGCAAAGGTGTGCAGATATTATTATTACTCGGTTTTTGAAACAGATTATATTAATATAAGTGTTAGGTTCAGGGTTAGATTCATGGTTAAGGTAGGGCTGCCATTAGTGTTTGGTTGTGGGGTATTGATCGTCTTAGACTAGGGTTAGGATTTGGATTCTTCTTAGGGTAGGATAAAGATGGGGAGAGGCTTTGCCTAGGTTTGTGTTTGTTATTGGTTTTGAGGCTATAGTAGGTTTATGGGGAGTGCTAGTGTTAGGTTTAGGTTAGGTTAAGGAAAGTGTTCTCTGAGGAAAGTACTTTCAGTCCAAAAAGTGCAATGAAGTGAATGGATCCAATATGTCCCTTATACTTCAAAACAGTATTAGGTAAGGGATTTGCAAAGCAATTGTTGAGTTTTCTGTGAAAATGTGAGTTTTAACGCAGGACGTATTACCAAATGAATGCAGCCAGAATTTCACTCAGTTCTCAAATCCCATTCACACACTTTTTTCAGCTAAAATGAGGTGAGATATGTTGGACAATGCTGTTTCAACCTAAAAATATGTGTGGTTGTGTGTGGACCAAGTACATTACTCAGACTCTGAAACAAATTATGGTAAGAATAGCTCAACGTCAGGGTTAGGGTTAGAGTTAAGGTTAGGTTTGGGGTTAGGGTTAGGTTTAGGGCTGTGGTTGGGTGTAGGTTCGGTTTAAAGTTGAGGGGTGAGTTTAGGGTTGGTTTGCAGTTGGGTTTAGGGTTCAGGTTAGGGTTGGTGGTTGGGTTGGTGCTAGGGATAGGGTTAGGGTTAGGGTTAGGGTTGGGGTTTGGGTTAGGTTTCGGGTTATGGTTGGCTGTAGGGTTGGTATAAAGTTTTGGGTTTACAGCTGATGCTGGGTTTGGGGTTACGGTTAATGATAGGGTTGATTGTAGGGTTGGGTCTAGGGTTAGTGTAGGGTTAGTGTTAGGTTAGGGACTGCGGTTGAGTGTAGGGCTGGATAAAATTCAGGTGTGGGTGTAGGGTTGGTGTTGGGGTTAGATTTGGGTTATGGTTTAGGGTTGGTGGTAGGGTTGGGGTTAGGTTTTGGGTTAGGATTAGGATTAGGGTATGGGTTAGGGTTATGTTTTGGGTTGTGATTCACTGCAAGGTTGGTGTAAAATTTAGGGTTGGGATTAGGGCTGGTGTTGGGGTTGGGATTAGGGTTACATTTCGGGTTGAAGGTAGGGTTGGGGCTAAGGTTAGGGTTAGGTTCAGGGTTAGGTTTAAGGTTAGGCTTAGTGTGAGGGTTTAGCTTGAATTTAGGCTTGGAGTTGATTTGGGGACTGGGTTTGGAGGTTGGGATTTGCCCTGGTATTCATTCTTTGGGGTTTCAGTGTGTGTTTGTGTTTGTAGTTGTGTTAGTGTCATGTTAAGTAAAGTTAAAGTGAGTGTTCACTGAAATATTGCAATTTTAGTAAAAAGTCTTATGCCAGTGAATGGAACCAGATTCATTGGAAGTTTTCAAAACAGGTTTTGGTAATGGTTGACATTGCTATAGTTGAGTGCTCCACAATAATGCTGTTTTTCTCTGACAAAACCTCTTAAAAGTGAATGGAGCTGGTAAGTCAATGAGTTCTCAAAACATACTTACAAACTGGTCTCCTATTTTACTAGGGAACATTACTTTGCAATGGTGATTTCCATTAAAAAATGCTTGGAAATGTGTGCAGATATTATTATTCCTTGGTTTTTAAAACAGACATTGTTAATGTGAGTGTTAGGCTCAGGGCTAGGCTCAGCGTTAAGGATGGGCTAGCATTAGTGTTTGGCTGTGGGTTAGAGTTCCTCTTAGGCTAGGGTTAGGATTTAGATTCTGCTTATGGTGGGATTAAGATGGTGAGAAGCTTCACGTATATTTATGTTTGCTGTTGCTTTTGAGGTTGTAGCAGATTTACGGGGAGTACTATTGTTGTGTTTAGGTTAGATTAAGGATAGTGTTCTCTGAAGAAAGTTTTTTCCGTACAAAAAGTGCATGAAAGTAAATGGATTGAATAAGTTCCTTAGCCTTCAAGACAGTATTAGATAAGGGATTTGCATAGCAATTGTTGAGTTTTCTGTGAAAATGCGAGATTGCACACAAGACGTATATCCAAATGAATGGAGCCAGAATGTTATTCACTTCTGAAAACCCGTTCACAGAATTTTTGAGCTACAATATGGTGAGATATGTTGCACAATGCAGTTTCAACCAAAAAATATGTGTAGTCACGTGTGGACCACGTACATTATTCAATTTCTGCAAAAAAAATTGCAGTAAGGCAAGCTCAGAGTCAGGGTTAGGGTTAAGGTTAGGGTTGGTGATAGGGTTAATTTTAGGGTTTCGTTTGCGTGTACATAGGTGTATTAGTTAGGATTCTCTAGAGAAGCAGAATCAACAGGGAACACTCGCAAAAATAAAATTCATAAAAGTATCTCACGTGACTGTGGGGACACAGAGTCCAAAATCCGCAGAGTAGGCTGTGAAGCTGATGATTCCAATGGACGGTCTGGCTGAACTCCACAGGAGAGGCTCACCAGTCTAAACAGGAAGAGGCTATCTCTTCTGAATCCTCCTTATATGGCTTTCGGTGTTTAGATTAAACATCACTCATTGCAGAAGACATGCCGCTTTGGCTGACTACAAGTGGAATCAGCTGTGGATGCAGCTGACATGATCATGATTTAATTCTATGAAGTGTCCTCATCACAACAAACAAGCTAGCACTTGCCCAAACACCACTTGGCCAAGTTGACATATGAACCTGACCATGACAGTCCACCCCTTGTCAACTTGGCAACTATACATACCACATTAAACCATACCTAATTTCTAAATAAAAAACGATAAAACACACCTTTTTGTTTCACCTAACAATACTCAACTATCCTATCCTGCATATAACTGGAAACACATTAAATCTCTCCAGAATACGGTGCAAATCCTTGGGTAATATTCATTCTTAACTTGATATCCTAGAACTTAAATAGTATAACATGAATGAAACATCACATTGCTCATTTCTGTAACTGATCACATGGTCGAAGTTCATATTTATCAATACCTTCTTCCACTCCCTTTTCCATGTTCTCTTTACCCTCAGCAAGCACTTCAGCTGGCCGTGGCTCTTTGCCTGGTGGGGTTACCCAAACCTTCATTCATGAAGTTTCAGAACCACTGGTAGTCCTGCCTGGATTGCGTTGTTGCAGTTTTGCATTGATTTTAATCACAGAGCAAGGTAGTACTAAAAGAGGCCCTAAGGGGTCTCCTATATTCCAAGAAAACTCTTTTTTACCTCCATTATGTAGTTGCAGTCCTACTTCCCCCAGATAGTCATGGTCAATCACCCCAAACAATACTGTAATCCCCTTCTTGGCTTGTTGATCCAGTTGCATAAGTAGCCCAAAGTGACCAGGTGGTTGTCTTAAGTTCCAGTTCAGTGGAATCATTGTTGTTTCTCCTGGAGGATAGCACTCCCCGTTTTGGAACTAAAACCTGTAGACCAGCAGAGCTCGGGTCACAGGGACAGGAAGCAAAAATTTTCCTAGTGGATCACTAGGGGTAATAGTGAGTGGTACCACTCCCATTTTCACCCCGTGGTTCCTGGATCCATGGATCCTGGCTATGGGAGAAACAGCACCATAAAACGGATACTGATTCAAAGCATATACAGCTTCCTAGAGAACATTACCCCAGCCATTCAAGGTATTGCCACTTAGTGGGCACCGTAATTGAGTTTTCAAAAGGCCATTTCACTGATCTATCAATCCAGCTGCTTCTGGATGATGGAGATCATGGTAAGACCAGAGAATTCCATGAGCATGTGCCCATTCCCACACTTCATTTGCTGTGAAGTGTGTTCCTTGATCAGAAGCAATGCTATGTGGAATACCATGATGATGGATAAGGCATTCTGTAAGCCCATGGATGGTAGTTTTTGCAGAATTATTGCATACAGGGAAAACAAACCCATATCCAGAGTATGCGTCTATTCCAGTTAGAACACATTGCTGCCCCTTCTATGAAGGGAGTGGTCCAATGTAATCAACCTGCCACCATGTAACTGGCTGGTCACCTCGAGGAATGGTGTGATATTGGGGGCTGAGTGTGGGTCTCTGCTGCTGGAATATTGTGCACCCAGCAGTGGCTGTAGCCAAGTCAGCCTTGGTGAGTGGAAGGCCATGTTACTGAGCCCATGCATGACCTCCATCCCTTCCACCATGACCACTTTGTTCATGAGTCCATTGGGCAATGACAGGAGTTGCTGGGGAAAGAGGCTGACTGGAATCCACAGAATGGGTCATCTTATCCACTTGATTATTTAAACCTTCCTCTGCTGAAGTCACCCTCTGGTGTGCAGTCACATGGGACACAAATATGTTCATATTTTTAGCCCACTTAGAAAGGTCTATCCACATACTTCTTCCCCAGACCTCTTTGTCACCAATTTTCCAATTATGCTCTTTCCAAGTCCCTAACCATCCAGCCAGACCATGAGCAACAGCCCATGAGTCAGTATACAAATGCATCTCTGGCCACTTTTCCTTCCAAGCAAAATGAGCAACCAGGTGCACCGCTAGAAGTTCTGCCCACTGGGAGGATTTCCCCTCGCCACTGCCCTTCAAGGACACCCTAGAAAGGGGTTGTAACGCTGCAGCTGCCCACTTTCGGGTGGTATTTGCTTATCACGCTGAGGCATCTGTAAACCAGGCCCGAGTTTTCTCTTCCTCAGTCAATTCACTGTAAGGAACACACCAAGAGGCCATAGCTCTGGCCTGGGAAAGAGAAGGTATTGTGGTAGGAGTGGAGACCATGGACATTTGGGCCACTTTTTCATGTAACTTACTTGTGCCTTCAGGACCTGCTCTGGCCTATCTCATATATACCATTTCCATGGTACTATAGGGTGCTGCTGTGCATGCCCAACTTTATGGCTTGGTGGGTCAGACAACACCCAGCTCATGATAGGCACTCAGGTCTCATGGTAACTTGGTGGCCCATGGTTAAGCGTTCAGTCTCTACTAAAGGCCCAGTAGCAGGCCAAAAGCTGTTTCTCAAAAGCTGTTTCTCAAAAGCCTATCTGCAGCAGATGGTAAGGCTTTGCTCCAAAATCCTAAGGGTCTGCATTGTGATTTTCCTATAGGGGCCTGC
>PVIY010044020.1:0-19971 GCA_004026745.1 Myrmecophaga tridactyla
GAATCTCCTATTCTCCAAAATGTTTCTTCTTTTATAGGACTCCAGAAAATTCTCAAGACCCACCCAAATGGGTGTAAACATGTCATCACCTAATCCATTTTAACAACCACTCTTGACTAAATCACATCATCCAGGGAGATGATCTGATCACAGTTTCAAATGTTCAGTATTGAATAGGGATTATTCTACCTTTATGAAATGGGATTTTGATTAAAACATGCTTTTCTAGGGTCCATACATCCTTTCAAACCATCACAGGGATCTTTCTTGTTCTGCATAACTGTCTTCTGGAGAGGATGTCCTTTGATAAGAATTATAGTTTTCTCTTCCATCATAACCAGAAGAATGTTTTGTCTGTGCCACACTACTTTTCATTTTGTTGCCAGTTGACCCAATGAATTAAATACTTCTTAAGATGCTGCAAATAGCAAGTACCCAATGGCCTGAATTTCTTGACAATTTACTCTTTCTGTCTGCAAATGTCACCTAGAGCTCCACCACGCTGCCATTATACCAGATATATGTCACTTCCAGCCTTTTCTTTTAATCCCAATTCAGCACTACAGGCTGGGAAATTATTAGATTATCTCCATGAAGCTGAGACTCTGCCCATTCCAGATGTGTCTTGATCAGTTTACTGGAATCCTTTAAAAGAGAAAGCCAAAAGAGAGCAACAAGAACTACATAGCCAGAGCCATGAGAACCCATGGAGTCTGAGACCTTTGGAAATGAAGAAGGAAAACGCCCCTGGGGGAGCTTCATGAAAAAAGAAGCTGAGAGAAAAAGCTAGCAGATATCGCCATGTTCACAATGTACCTTCCTAGTTGAGAGAGAAAGCCTGAACATTATCAGCCTTTCATGAGTGAAGGTAGCCTCTTGTTGATGCCTTAGATTGAACATTTTTATAGACTTGATTTAATTGGGACATTTTCATGGCCTTAGAATGATAAACTTGCAACTTAGTAAATTCCTCCTTTTAAAAAACATTCTGTTTCTGGTATGTCTTATTCCAGCAGTCAGCACTCTAGAACAGATTTTGCTACAGAAAAGAGGGGTGCTGCTGTGATTTGAAAACACCATCATGTTGGAATGACTTTTTAAATGTATAAGGGGAAGATTTTGGAGGAGTTGTGAGGTCCTTGCTAGAGAAGGCCTAGAATGCTTTGAAGAGACTGTTGGTAGAAACGTAAACTCTAAAGATACTTCCAATAAGGCCTTAGACAGAAATGAGGCACATGTTATTGTAAACTGGAAGGAAGGAGATCCTTGTCTTAAAATGATAAATAATCTGGCAAAATTGACTAGTGGATATGGCTGGAAGTTAGATTTTAAAAGCCATAAACTTGCATTTTTAGCGGAAGAGATTTCCAAGTTAAATGTGGAAAGTGCAGCCTGGTTTCTCCTTGCAGCTTATAGTGAAATGCGACAGGAAAGAGATAAGATGAGAACTGAACTCTTGGGTACAAAGAAACCAGAAATTGATGCTCTGGAAAATTCTGGGCTTCCAGGAAGGGAAACCCCAGAGAATAGTGCCGCACATGAGGATTTAACCAAATGTGTAACCAGTCAGTCATTTCAGAAAAAGCCAGAATTGGAGAATGGGGTATCCAGGAAGGATCTGTGGAAACTCCTGCTATCTGATGGGCATGATTCTTGCTTACTACATAGAAGTCAACAAGGTTGCTGTGGGACCTGTATAAACAGAGCCACTGGCAGTCTGGACTGGGGGGCTCAGAAAAGGGACTATGTGAAGGTAAAATAACATCAGAGGCAGAACTATGGAATCTAAGGTCTGATGTCAAGAAAACTCAGGCCAGTAGAGTGTGAGTTTGCCTCAAAGACAGAGGATGGGCTTTGCATCTTGTTGCAGTAGAAGAGGAGTGCTGCCTTGCACCTTGGAGAGGGTGCAGCACATTCCTTGGGGATTGTGGAGAGCCTGGCTGCCACCATGTGGAGGGGTTGAGTATGTGTCCCAGAGATGGACTAAATTTAACCATGGACATAAAAGACCCATACACAAAAAACTATGAAACAGTGCTAAAAACATCAAGGAAAACTTAAATAAACAGAAAGACACAGCATGTTCATGGATTGGAAGACTAAACATAGTTAAGATGTCAATTCTACCCAAATTGAGTTTTTAGATTCAACTCAATACTAACCAAAATCCCAACAACTTACTTTAAGAAATAGAAAAACCAGTAATTAAATGTATTTGAAAGACAATGATGCCCAGAATAGCCAAAAAATATCTTGATAAAGAAAAATGAATTGGAGGGTCTTACACTAACTGACTTTGAAGCATATTGCAAGGTTAAAGTGGTCAAAACAGCAGGGTACTGACATAAGGGTAGATGTACTTACCAGTGGAATCTAATAGTGTATGCAGAGGTGGACCTTCTCATCTATGGCCAACTGATCTTTGATAAAGTGGTCAAGTCAACTCAACTGGGACAGAACAGCCTCTTCAACAAATGGTGCTTGGAGAACTGGATATCCATATCCAAAAGAATGAAAGAGAACTACTACCTCATGCCTCGCACAAAAGTAAACTCAAAATGGATCAAAGACCTAACCATTATAGCTAAGACCATAAAATATTTAGAAGAAAATGTAGTAAATATCTTAAGGATCCTGTGACAGGAGGTGGTATTCTAGACCTTACACCCAAAACACAAGCAATGAAAGAAGAAATAGGCAAACAGGATCTCCTCAAAACTAAACTTTTGCACATAAAAAGAATTTGCCATGAAAGTAAAAAGGCAACTTAGACAATGGGAGACAGTACTTGGAAATGACAGATCAGGTAATGGTTTAATATCCAGAATATATAAAGAGATCCTAAAACTCAACAGAAAGACAAATGAATCAATTAAAAATGAGAAAAAGATTCCAGAAGGAAAGATAGAAGATAAAGACTGAGTATAATTTAGGAATGCCTAGAGTGGACAGATGGTGATTAAATGTACAAATATAAAAACATTTTGCATGAAGGAGAAGAAACGAATGTCAACGTTGCAAGGGGTTGAAAATGGATGGTATACAACAAAAGGTACAATCAATGCAAGATAGGGTCTATAGTCAACAGTAACATAGTAATATGCTTCCACTGAATGTAACAAAGGCATTATGACAAAACTAAATGCCAACAAGCAGGGGGATGTCATGGGGGAGGGATATGGATTCTTTGAGGAAGAAAGAGAAATGTCTTCATATAGATTATGGCGGCAAAGGCATGTCTATTTACTTAGGTTGGAGTGTATAATGTGCAAATAAAATTGTTTAAAGATGAAAAGAGAGGAACAAGTGCTAGAGAAAATGTAGAGAAAGAGATATACCTAATCACTGTTGGTAGGAAAGCTGAGAGCTACAGCCCCTCTGGATGGCAGTGTGGTGGTTCCACAGGAGGCTAGGAGTTGGGTTGCCATATGATCTTGCAAATCCATTGCTAGGTATATACCTGGAGGAATTGAGAGTGGCACATGAATGAACATTTGCACATTGGTGTTTATGGTGGCACTGTCCTTGATTCCCAACAGATGGAGATGGCCTAAGGGGACAACAACTGAGGAATGGAAGGGGGAACTGTGATGTTTACATACAATGGACTACTGAGGGGTTGCCAGAAAGAATGAAGTTGTAAGGCATGCAACTAGGTGAATGAACCCTAAGGAGAATATGTTCAAAAAAATGTCAGAAACAAAAAGAAATGTTATCATGCCTCACTCATAGAGATTAACTATAATATACAAACTCAGAGAATGGAAGTCAAGAGCATGGGTTATCAGGTTGGGGCCTACTTTAAGGGTTCCTAGATTGTAAGCTCTTATAGCAGTCACATATATTCAGGAATTGTAACTGATACTTCTAAATTCTCATATACTGAGCTATTTGTATATAACCTGGTCATTCCCTGAAACTTTGGGTATTTATGTGTCACCTGAGACTCAGTGTTAAAGCACTGAAGCAATAAAAGCCAGCATTACCCAACTCAGCAACTGTTACAAAAACTGATCAGATATCGTCTAGAAATATGAATGAAGCTGATTTGGAGGACTAAGATAAATCAGAATACAGTGTAAAGGATGATATGGCCCATATTTTCAAATTTCAACCTCTGTGTAAGACCAAACGGAGAGATGTTTATTTGGTGTAAAATTTATATTTTGGGTAGCACATTATCTAATTTAACTGGTATAGTCAGTTTACTTGAACACCATAATTACATGGAATCTTGAATAGGGCATGAGATCTTGTTGGTTTGTTCAGGTTAGTGTGATACCCTGGTACATCCCAGAGTAATCTGGGCAGAGAATAAAAAAGTATTTGCAAAGTCCCCTTGGGGGACTGGGGAAAAAGGAGGAAATGTTAAACTTCCCCATCTGTGGATTTGCTGATATTCTTGCAAGCAGTAGGGACAACCAATTCAATAGGCTGAGCCCTCAATCTTGGGGCTCACCCCTATGAAGCTTATTCCTGAAAAGAAGAGGCTAAGCCTACTGGAGTCACTGCAGGAAGCCTCTTGCATTGCTCAAATGTGGCCTCTCTCTGTAAACCAACTTGGCAGGTGAACTAAATGCCCTTCGCCCCCTACATGGGACATGACTCCCAGGGGTGTAAATCTCCCAGGCAACATGGGGCTGGACTCCTGGGGATGAGCCAGGATCCAGCATCATGGTAATGAGAAAGCCTTCTTGACCAAAAGGGTGAAGAGAGAAATGAGTCAAAGTAAAGTCTCAGTGGCTGAGTGATTTCAGAGTCAGGAGGTTCTTCTTATGCATTATAGAGATATTCTTTTTTAGATTATGGTATATTGGAGTGACTAAAGGGAACTACCTGAAAATGCTGAACTGTGTTCCAGTAGCCTTGATTCTTTCATTTGTTTGTCTTAATTTTTAACACATTATTTGTGAATGGGAAGCAGCAATAATAGAAAGTAAACAGTTAATTCTAACTCAAAATGTATCATTTAGTATCACTTGCAAGGATATTTACATCTTAGATTTTAAACTAATATATACACTGTAATTTTTCAAGTGATACCTTAAATGCTTATTGGAAAGGAGAGGGCTATAAAACAGCTCAATCAACCACATTTAATGTACTAGTTATTTCACTACTAAAGTATAGGAAGACTGCTTATATGCAGTTAGTACTGGAAGTCCCCTTCCAGGCAATGTCTCAGATGATTTGAAAAGAGCAATGGAAAAGGTGTGCAAACAAGATTTCAATAAACACAGTTCGCATTTCTTCAACTGTTCTTTCCAAGCCTTTAAGTTCAGGAATGTTACTACAGAAAATGCCACCATTCTTAGTTAAAAGTTATTTGAGAATGAAATATTTTACTTCCTCCCCAAAGAGGAGGTAGAGAGAATAGAAGGAAAAATATGTAAGTAGATACATAAATATACAAGTTGATAGTGTAATCTAGATATAATTCAGTAAGAATGTTAGTAATCTAAAAAACCCTACTGTAATAGAAGTTCAGCTTTGTTTCAGTGATGAGTCAGAAACAAACAAAATAATTGGTCTGCAATTTCTTAGTTACCAATATTGTTACTGGACAAAGGCTGTGGATTCTTCTGCCCAAAGTGCTCAATAACCAATTCTTGAGACACCAGGGTTTCAAAGAGAAAAAGAGTTTATTACTATACATGTAGCAGGAGAACAGACAGCCTAATGTCCTAAAATCTGTCTCCCTGAGTTTAGGGGATTCAAGGTTTTTAAGGATTTTAGCAAGGGGAGATGAGGTCATTTTGGATAGTTATGTTCAAAGCAGAAAAGGAGAAAAATATAGAACATAGGTTGAAAGGAGGGGAGGCAGAGCAATCAATTCAGTACTAAAGGTGTAAACCAAAAGGATGAAGTAGTTAATGGCCGACTTCATTAGCATTAGGGCCTTTGCTTTACAAGAGAATGACCAGCTCTTACAATCACAAAGGCATAAGGGCTTTTTACATTCATTTCAGATATCAAGGCAAATGGACTACAATTCAGAGATCTCAGGTATTTCCCTGTCTACTCCAACATTACAGAAAGCAAAAGGGATTGTTATAATACAATTTACTAATCAAAATCATCCCATAAATCCTGATTTCTCAGTTACAATTCCTCCCTGTCTTTTGATAATTATCTCTCAATCTTGAGAGGTATCTGGGCAATGACTCTTCCAATTGCTTCAAGGCTGAAAAGGGGGTGTTGTTATTAAGGGGCAAAAGGATGATGAAACTAGTTATTATTCTTAGAGAGTCCATCATCTTTGAGTTTCAGAGCTTCTTTGGCATTGGAACAATCTGGAGGTTTCAAGTCTGTGAAATCAAACTTAATAAGTAAAATTTTATAGAGCATTGGATATCTTTTATGGTTTCCAGGAACACTGTTGGTCGGGGTCTGCCACATTGTGGCAGTTTGCAATATTTGGCTTAAGCTTGCATAAGAGTTACCTCCAGAATGACCTCTTGACTCTGTTTGAAATCTCTTAGCCATTGAAACTCTTTCTTTCCCCCCTTTTCATTAGTTCATCCATGATATCAGGGCCAGGCTCATCCTTGGAACTTGGGTCTCACAGTGCCAGTTGTGTCCCATGATGCCAGGGACAGTTGTGTCCCATGACACCAGGGCTAGTTATGTTTCACACTGCCAGTAATAGGTTTATTCCCATGGAAATTATGTCCCATGTTGGGGGGAAGCTCAGAGTTTGGCTTAGAGAGAGACTGCATTTGAGCAACAGCAGAGATTTTCTAGGGATGGCTCTTAGGCACTAATCCTAAGTAGGTTCAGTTCACTATTACAAAAATAAGTTTCATAAGGGCAAGTCTCAAAATGGAGGCCTCGTAACTTTGATTCTTGAAGACGACTGTATTACTATATAGTTTTTACAGTATGACAGTGTGATTGTGAAAACCTTGTGTCTGATGCTTCTGTTATCCAGGATATGGACAGACAAGTAAAAACTAAGGTTAAAATAAATAAATAATAGGAGGAGATAAAGGATAAAAATTGGGTAGATTGAAATAATGTGGGTCAATGAGAGGGAGGGGTAAGGAGTATTTCATTTTCTGGAGTGATGGAAATGTTCTAAAAATGATCATTGTGAAGAATACACAACTATGTGATGATATTGTGTGCCTTTGACTGATAATATGGTTGGACTGTACATGTGTGGATATTTCTCAAAAAATATACTTAAAATATACTAGAAATACAAAACAGCAGATTTGAAGAGCCAGAAGAAAGAATAAGCAAATGAGAGGACAGGAGAACTGAATTTGAAAGCATAAAAGAACTCATGGTGAAAAAGTTGGAAAAATTTGAAATGGATCTCAGGGAAATGATGGACAACATGAAGTGCACAAATATAAGAACCATTAGTGTACAAGAAAGAGAAGAGAAGAGTAAAGGGCTAGGAAGATTATTTGAGGAGACAATTGGGGAAAACTTCCAAAGCCTTATAAAAGATATGAATACAGAAATCAAAGATGTCCAATGAACTCCAAATAGAATAAATCCAAACAGACCAACTCCAAGACACGTACTAATCAAACTGTTAAATACTGAAGAGAAGTAGAAAGTTGTGAAAGCAGCAAGAGAAAGGAGATTCACCACATACAAAGGAAGCAACATAAGACTAAGTTCAGACTACTCAACAGGCACCATAGAGGTGAGAAGGCAGTGATATGATGTATTTAAGATTCTGAAAGAAAATAACTTCCAGCCAAGAATTTTTTATCCAGAAAGGTTGTCCTTCCAAAGTGAGAGAGAGATTTAAATTTTCACAGAAAAACAAACAAAAGACTGGCCCTATAAGAAATACTAAAGGGAGTTCTGTCAGCTGAAAAAAAAAAAGACAGAAGAGAGATTTCTGGAAGAGGGCACATAATTGAAGAGTATTAGTAAGGGTAATTTAAGGGATAATGAGAGAGAGAGGGAAAAATATATAGAGCTGTCAAATTAAAACCAAAGGATAAGATGATATATTCAAGAAATGCCTTTACAGTAATAACTTTGAATGTTAATGGACTAAACTCACCAATTAAAAGATAGAGATTTGCAGAATGGATGAAAAAGTGTGATCCATCTATATGCTGTTTACAAGAGACTCATGTTAGACCCAAGGATACAAATGGATTAAAAGTGAAAAAATGGAAAAAGGTCTTCTATGCAAGCTTTAACCAAAAGAAAGTAGGAGTAGCTACACTAATGTCAGATAAAAACAGACTTTAAAAGCAATGATGCCATAAGAGACAAGAATGTGCACTATATTAATAAAAGGGACAATTAACCAAAAAGAAGTAACAATCAGCAGACTTCCGGGAAGATGGTGGAATGGAGTAGAGTGAGTTCACTCCTGCTCCATGAAACAAGATAGGGGACTGGGAGAAAATGACCAGGGCTACACGTTCTGGGGGGTGAGTAAACAAGGAGTGTCTTTAGGCAGTTTTGGGGAGAAAAGTATTGGTGGGATCAGCCAAGGAAAGCAAATGGATCAGATGACCAGAATCCCCACCAGGCAAGCTGTGGTGCATGGGAGGTGAGATAGGAGGGAGCTGACAGTCCTGGGCTCCAACCTGCACAGCTGCCAGCTGGGGAAACCTCTCCACATGGTTGTAGTGGACAGAACCTGCAGGGAGACCAGCAGTGAGCCAATCATCCACCAAGAGGCCGAGCCTGGGAAGTAGGGGAGGAGTGATCAACCGGTGGGTTTAGGAATAGCTGTCCCACAGGCGGTGTGTGGCAGACCTGCCAGTGCTGTGAATCAGCTGGTTCCCCAAGCACTGGTCGGCTCCCCAGTCCCCCTGACAAAGACCAGCCAGTGGGCCCCTCTGGGCCAGAAGGGCCAGAAGAAGTCCCACTGCTGAGCATGTTAATCTCAAGTCCCTTCAGTCAGGAGGGGCGGGGCTGAAGGAGGAGGAGACTCGGGCACGGTATCTGCTGGCAGGACACAGTAAGTACATGTTGGCTGCCCCAGAAGGGGAGGGGGGAATCCTGAGGGAGAAGGAACCTAGCGATCGCCACCTGGTGGGAAGAAGACATAAGTGCAGGGAAATTAACTGCCTAAGTCTTGATTTTCATTTTATTTTTTCTTTTAATATTCTTTTCCCTCTTTTAAAAATATATTATTCCTGTACATTTTTATTAGTAGTATAATTGTTCTTTTCATTATCTTTTATTTTCATAGATATTTTATATTGCTTTTTATTTTCTATTTCACATAGTATTTTTTATTATTCCATTTCAATTATTATTAGTAGTAGTAGCAGTATTTTTCTCTTAAATATTCTCTCCCTTTGGTAGGCACCAGCTTGACTTAACTCCCAGTATATGCCGGGATGTCTCCTTTTGATTCTGGGGCCTACTAATGTTGAGGTGTATTTTGTTGTTGTTCTTAGTTTTGTGTTTCATAGCTTTATTATATTATTATTTCATTTTATTATTATCTATTTTTGTTGTTCTTTTTGTGTATGTGTGCATAGGCTGGGAGATGGGCCTGGGTCTCCCACATGGAGGGCAGCCATTCTGCCACTGGAGCACCCATGCACCCTGGCCTAGCTTCTAATAGACTCTTAAGTTGAATTGTATCTCCTACATGAGATCCAGACCTTGATTTGGCAGAGAATAACTGACAAAGTGCAAAAGGAAACATTCAGCAAAAACCAAGTAA
This sequence comes from Myrmecophaga tridactyla, assembly GCA_004026745.1. Lineage (NCBI taxonomy): Eukaryota > Metazoa > Chordata > Mammalia > Pilosa > Myrmecophagidae > Myrmecophaga > Myrmecophaga tridactyla. The sequence goes on from PVIY010044020.1 coordinate 9,662, forward strand.
ATACAAAACTTTAGAAGAGTGAAGTAAACTTACTTGAAAATAACCATATCAAGACAATCATATGCCCCAAACACAACAGAAAATCACAAAGCAAATGAAGATCCAAGCAGAAATGAACAAGCCAAATGATACAAATCAAAATTCCAGAGGGGATACAGAATATGGAAAAACTACTCAAGAATATTTATAAAGAAATAAAGGATATCAGGAAGCCATGAGAAAAGCATAAAGAAGAATTAAGGAGGTTAAATAGAAAATGGTGGATCTCACAGAAGTGAAAGATACAGTAGACCAAATTAAGAATATACAATAGCAGATTTGAAGAAGCAGAAGGAAGAATAAGTGAGCTAGAAGATAGAACAATTGAACTAGAGTGGACAAAAGAACAAATGGCAAGAAAAAAATGATGGAAAAAAATGCAACTAGATCTTTAGGAAATGATGGACTACAAGAGGTGCACAAATATATGAATCACTGATGTCCCAGAAGGAGAAGAGTAAACGGTTGGGAAAGTTAGTTGAAGCTATAATTGGAGAAAACTTCCCAACCCTTATATAAGACATGAATATGCAAGTCAAAGAGGCCCAGCAAACACCAAATAGAATAAATCCAAACAGGCCTACTACATGACACATGCTAATCAGACTGTCAGGTACTGAAGTGAAACAGAAAGTCCTGAAAGCAGAACAAGAAAAGCAATCTACTACATACTAGGTAAAACAGGCAACACTGACTTCAGACTACACAACAGGCACCATGGAAGCGAGAAGGCAGTGATATGACATATTTAACATCCTGAACAAAAAAGGATTTCAACCAAGAATTCTTTATCCAGCGAATTTATCCTTCAAAATTGAGGGACAGATTAAAATCTTCAAAGGCAAAGAAAGATTGAGAGAACTAGTCAACAAGAGACCAGCCCTACAAGAAATACTAAAGGGAGCCCTGTCAAATGATAAAAAAGACAGTAGAGGGAGGTCTGAAGGAGAGCACAGAATTGAAAAACATGAGTAACAGTAATTTAAAGGAAAAAAGAGAGAGAAGGAAAATAATATATAGATCTGACAAATAAAAACTAAAAGACAAGATGGTAGAGGTAGGAACCACTTTTACAGTAATCACTTTGAATGTTAATGGAATAAACTCACCAATTGAATGTTAATGGAATAAACTCACCAATTAAAAGATACACAGTGACAGAATGGATTAAAAAAAAACATAATCCATCTATATGCTGTTTACAAGAGATGCATCTTACACTCAAGGACACAGATTGAAAGTAAAAGGATGGAAAAAAGTTTATGCAAGTTATAATCAAAAGAAAGCAGGAGTAGCTATACTAATATCAGACAAAATAGACTTTAAATGTGAAGACATTGTAAGAGACAAAGACACTAAATATTAACAAAAGGGACAGTTCACCAAGAGACAACAATCATAAATGTGTATGCTCCCAATCAAGGAGCTCCAAAGTACATGAGGCACATATTGGATACACAGAAGGGAGCTATAGGCATTTGAACATTAATAGTGGGAGACTTCTATACTCCAATCTCCACTATAGATAGAACAACCACACAGAGGATAGACAAGGAAATAGAGAGCATAAACAACGAGATAAATGAATTAGATCTAATAGACATTTATAGATCACTACACCCCAAAACACCAGGATATAGACTCTGCTCTAGCTCACATGGAACATTCCCTAAGATAGATCATATGTTTGGACACAAACTGAGATTTCATAAATTAATAAGATTGAAATTATCCAAAGCACTTTTTCTGATCACAATGGAATGAAGCTGGAAATTAACAATCACCAAAGAACCACAGCTTTCACAAATATATGGAAATTAAACAACACACTCTTAAATAATCAGTAGGGCAAGGAAGAAATTGCTAGAGAAATTGGTAAATATCTGGAGATAAAAGATAATGAGAATACAACATATCAAAACTTATGGGATGCAGCAAACGCAGTGCTGAGAGGGAAATTTATTGCCCAAAATGCCTATATTAAAAAATAATAATGAGCAAAATTTAAGGATTTAACTACTCACCTGGAGAACTTAGAGAAAGAACAACACACTAAACCCAAAGCAAACAAAAGAAGAGAAATCATAAAGACTAAAGCTGAAATAAACAAAACTGAAGAACAACAAAACAATAGAAAGAATCAACAGAACTAAAAGTTGGTTCTTTGAGAAAATCAATAAAATTGATGGTCCCCTAGCTAGACTAATGAAGAAGAAAAGAGAGAGGACAAAAGAAACAAAATCAGAACTGAGAGGTGCATCATTAGCACACATCATGAAGAAATTTTAAAAATTCATGAGAGAATATTATGAAAAACTATATGCCAACAAACTAGACAACTTCGATGAAATGAGTAAATTCCTAGAAACATACAAATTGCCTAAACTGACTCGAGAAGAAATAGAGGACTTCAACAAACCAATTACAAGAGATCCAATCAGTCATCAAAAATCTTCCCGGGGGCAGACCACGGTGGCTCAGTGGCAGAGTTCTCGCCTGCCATGCCAGAGACCCAGGTTTCATTCCCAGTGCCTGCCCCATGCAAAAAAAAAATCTTCCCACAAAAAAAAGCCCAGGAGCAGATGGCTTCATAGGAGAATTTTATCAAATATTTCAAAAAGAACTAACACCAATTCTGATCAAACTCTTCAAAAAAAATTGAGGAAAAAGGAATGCTACTTAACTCATTTAATGAATCTAACACAAATCTAATACAAAAATTGGATAAAGATGATACAAGAAAAGAAAATTACAGACCAATCTCCCTGATGAATATAGATGCGAAAATTCTTAACAAAATACTAGCAAATCATATCCAATGCCTCATTAAAAGAATTATACATCATGACCAAGTGAGATTTATACCTGAATGCAAGGGTGGTTCAACATAAGAAAATCAATCAATGTAACAGCACATTAACAAATCAAAAGGGAAAAATCACGTGATCATATCAATTGATGCTGAAAAAGCATTTGACAAAATCCAGCATCCTTTCCTAATAAAAACACTTCAAAAGTTAGGAATTGAAGGAAACTTTATCAATATCATAAAGGGCATGTTTTTGTTGTTTCTATTTTTCTTCTCTTTCTTTTATCCTTTTTTTCTCTTTTTGTGGAAGAAATGGAAATAGTCTCATATAGACTGTGGTGGTAAAAGCATAACTATGTGATTATACCTTAGGGATAACTATGTGATTATACCATAGGCAAGTAGAATAGTGCAACTCCTCTGGATGGCAGTGTGTTGGTTCCATACAAGACTAAATAAAGGGTTGACACATGATCTTGCAACCCTGTTAGTAGACAAAGACTTGGAAGAACTGAAAGCAGGGACAAGAATTGTCATTTGCACACTGGTGTTTATGGCGGCATGTTTCATGATTTGCAATGGATGGAGGTGGCCTAAAGGTACATTGACTTCTGAATGGAAGGGTGAAACATGGTAAATACATATGACTGAATAATGAGTGCTTGCAGGAAAGAATGAAGTTGTGTAGCATAAGACTAGGAGAATGAACCTTGAGGACATTATGTTGAATGAAAAAGCCAGAAAAAATTGACAAATAATGTATGGTCTCTGTCACTGTCAGGTTCATGTCCAAACTTGGCCAGGTGGTGGTGCCCCGTTGTCTGGTCTGGCAAGGGCTGATCTGTCTGTTGCTATGAGGACAGTTCATGGACTTAAACCCTGATCACGTTGGCTGCATCCACAGCTGATTTCATTTGTAATCAGCTAAGGGGAGTGTCTTCTGCAATGAGTGAGACTTAATGTAATGACAGGATGGCTTTTAAGAAGGATTCAGAAGTGACAGTTACTCTTCTGCCTTCCTGCTTCTGCCTACCAGCCTCTCCTGAGAGTTCACTGATGACTTTCATTGGAGCTGCCAGTTTTCATCCTGCCCTACAGACCTTGGACTCTACATTCCCACAGACACTTTTATAAATTTTATATTTATAGATATGTCCTACTGATTCTGTTTCTTTAGAGAAATCTAGCTAATATAGCATGGTACTGGGTGTGGTTCTTAAGAAACAGAATCTTAAAAATAGGTTTTTATGATTGGTTTTCTACTCTGACTGGACTCCAAGGCACTAAGGACTCTGTTTCCCATAATCAGAATGGCACTGCCAAACAATGGGGTGAGCTGGCAAAAGAGATAGTCAAAATATCACCATTGGATTCTTCTAATGATCCACTTATATGAAGCCAGCCTCTGGGAGATAATGTTTTTGACACCTTTACAGAGTTTTATGGAATTAGGAGGTATAGAGATGTTGGCTGATTGTTGTTAGATATGCTATATACATTGATGAGGAAAAGGGATGAGCTGAAGGCTTCAAATGAGAAGCTTATGTGCCTGTGCACGCATGACAGATGTAAAAATTCTGACTTCCCTGAAGGAAAATCTTATTTCCTATAGCTACAGAATTGAGATCTCTGAAAATCAGACTCAGAGTCTCATTGTTAGAGTAGCAACTTTACAACATGAACTGAAATCTCAATCTTGCATGGTGTCTGCCATTAAAGTGAGGGCATTGATTGGAAAAGAGTGGGACCCTGAAAAAATGGGATGGTGACATATGGATTGATAATGACAGTGGTGGGGAGGTTGAAACCTTAGATTGTGCTGAGTCTTTTCTAGATAACCCTGTAATAATTTGCCCTGAGGACATAGCCACCCCACCTCCAGCGTGCCCTGAGGAGTTGGCCACCCAACCTCCACCTGAAAGGATTAACCCTAGAGTGATTAATCTTCTTTCAACAGATGAAACTGCAAATGAATGCTCTGAAGCAATTGGTTTGGAAGATACTGCTAATTCTTTTCATGACCCACCCCACCACCCCTCATTTCTTTCAGACTGATAACCAGACTAAGGTCCCAACAGGCTCCAAAAGGTGAGGTGCGAAGTGTCACCCATGAGGAGGTACATTATACTCCAAAAGAACTGCATGAGTTTCCCAATTTATATAGACAGAAATCAGGGGAATATGTATGGCAATGGATTTTAAGGATGTGGGATAATGGTGGGAGACATATAAAGCTGGATCAGGCTGAGTTTATTGATATGGGCCAACTAAGCAGAGATTCTGCATTCAATGTTATAGCTCGAGGGGTTAGACAAGGCATTAACTGTTTGTTTGGATGGCTGACTGAAGCATGGATTAAAAGGTGGCAGACATTACCTGAGGTTGAAATGCCAGAACTGCCCTCATAATGTAAATGAGGGGAGCCAACAGCTTAGAGAGATTGGAATGTTAAAGTGGATTTGATAATGTAGATGAGGGGATCCAACAGCTTACAGAGATTGGAATGTTAAAGTGGATTTATCATGGAAACCTACTCATACACCTCAGGAATATCTGGAGGATGCACCTTTTACCAGAACTGTGAGAACTAAATGTGTGAGACTATCCCTGAAGAGCTCTGCAGTCACTCTTCTCTGTAGGTCAGATATTACTGTGGGAACTGCTGTCACTGAGCTAGACTCCTTAAACACAATGGGGATGATCAGATCCCAAGTTGGCAGAGGCCAGGTGGCAGCACTTAATTGTCAAAGACAAGGTGGATGTGGCTATTATAATGGACAGCAGACTCAAAGCAGGAGTCAAAAAAATCTGACTCACAGACTTGTGGTGTTGGCTAGTAGATCATGGGGTACCTAGAAGAACAATAGATGGACAGTCAACTAAATTATTGTTTGAGCTGCATAAGCAAATGAGTACTAGGTCAAGTGAACAGAAGTCTAACTTGAATTACAAAAACAGAGAGTCATGGCCCCTTAATCAATTTCCAGACTTGAGATAGTTTACAGACCCAGAGCCCCTTGAATGACAAGGAGGCCAGGTCCCTTTAGGGGAGGACCTTGTTACACTGCCACAAATTTATACTGTTAATCGTCCTCCAAGCCTATCCCAAGGAGACCAACAGCCTTTTACCAGGGTACCTGTGAATTGCGGAAAAGGAAACAATAAAATATTTCAGGGATTATTAGACTCTGGGTCAAAAGTTACATTAATTCCAGGGGACCCAAAACATCACTCTGGTTCACCAGTCAGAGTGGGAGTTTATGGAGGTGAGGTGATTGATGGAGTTTTAGCTCAGGTCCATCTCACACTGGTTCCAGTGGGTCCCCGGACCCATTCTGTAATTATTTCCCCAGTTCCAGAATGCATACTAGGAATAGACATACTGAGCAACATGCAGAATCCCCACATTGGCTCTCTGACTCATGGAGTGAGGGCTATTATGGTAGGAAAGGCCAAATAGAAGCTACCAGAACTGCCCCTACCCAGCAAAATGTAAATCAGAAGCAATACTGGACTCCTGGAGGGATTGCAGAGATGATTACTGTCACTCTTAAGGACTTAAAGGAGGCAGGAGTGGTGATTCCCATCACATCCCCATGCAACTCCCCTATATGGCCAGTGCAGAAAACAGATGGGTCTTAGAGGATGACAGTGGGTTATCGTAAACTTAACCAGGTGGTGACTCCAATTGCAGCTGCTGTTCCAGATGTGGTATCATTGCTTGAGCAAATCAATACATCTCCTGGTACCTGGGTTGCAACTATTGTTCTTGCAAATGTTTTTTCTCAATAGCTGTTAGTAAGGACCACAAGGAACGGTTTGATTCAGCTGGCAAGGTCAGCAATATACTTTCACTGTTCTACCTCAAAAGTATATCAACTCTCCAGCCCTATGTCATACTTTTGTACGCAGGGACCTTGATCATTTCTCCTTCCCACAAGACATCACACTGGTCTACAATATTGAGGTTGATTGGACCTAGTGAGCAAGAAGTAGCAACTGCTCTAGACTTAATGGTAAGGCATTTGCATTTCAGAGGATGTGGGAGAAATCCAATAAAAATACAGAGGCCTTCCACCTCAGGGAAATTTCTATGGGTCCAGTGGTGTGGGGCATGTTGAGATATCCCTTCTAAGGTGAAGGATAAGTTGCCACATCTGGCACCTCCTACAACCAAAAAAGGCACAATGACTCATTGGTCTCTTTGGATTTTTGTGACAAAATATTCCACATCTGGGTGTGCCATTCTGGCCCATTTATCAAATGACCAGAAAAGCAGCTAATTTTGAGTGGGGACCTGAACAATAGGAGGCTTTGAGATAGGTCCAGGCTGTTCTGCCACTTATATGATCCAGCAGATCCAATGGTTCTGGAAGTGTCAGAGGCAAACAGAGATGTGGTCTGAGCCTCTGGCAGGGTCCTATAGGAGAATCACAACACAGACTCTTAGAATTTAGGAGCAAAGCCTTACCATCTGCTGCAGATAACTACTCTCCTTTTGAGAAACAGCTTTTAGTCTGCTACTGGGCCTTAGTAGAAACTGAACACTTAATCATGGGCCACCAAGTTACCATGAGACCTGAGTTGCCTATCATGAGCTAAGTATTGTTTAACCCACCAAGCCATAAAGTTGGGCATGCACAGCAGCACTCCATCATAAAATGGAAATGGTACATATATGAGATAGGGCTATAGCAGGTCCAGAAGGCACAAGTAAGTTATATAAGAAAGTGGCCCAAATACACATAGTCTGCACTCCTGCCACATTACCTTCTCTTTCCCAGATCAGAGCTATGGCCTTTTGGGGAGGTCCTTACAGTGAACTGTCTGAGGAAGAGAAAACTAAAGCCTGGTTTACAGATGGTTCTGCCTGATATTCAGGAACCACCTGAAAGTGGACAGCTGCAGTACTACAACCTTTTTCCAGGATGTCCCTGATGGACAGTGGTAAGGGTAAATCCTCCCAGTGGGCAGAACTTTGAGCAGTGCACCTGGTTGTTCATTTTGCTTGTAAGGAGAACTGCTCAGAGGTGTGTTTGTATCCTGACTCATGGGCTATTGCTAATGGTTTGGCTGGATGGTCAGGGACTTGTAAAGAGAATGAATGGAAAATTGGTGACAAAGAGGTCTGGGAAAGAGGTATACGGATAGACCATTCTGAGTGGGCTAAAAATATGAAAGTATTTGTGCCTCATGTGAATGTACACCAGAGGGTGACTTCAGCAGAAGAAGGTTTTAACAATCAAGTGGATAAAATGACCCATTCTGCCTCTTTCCATAACAACTCCTGTCATTGCCCAATGGGCTCATGAACAAAATGGTCATGGTGGTAGATATGGACTTTATGTATGGGCTCAGCAACATGGACTTCCACTCACCAAGGATGACCTGGCTACAGCCACTGCTGAATGCTCAATCTGCCAGCAGCAGAGACCCACACTCAGCCCCTGATATGGCACCATTCCCAGAAGTGGCCAGCCAGCTAGATGGTGGCAGGTTGATTACATTGGACCACTCCTATCATGGAAGGGGCAGCGATTTGTTCTAACTGGAATAGAAACATACTCTCGATATGGGTTTGCTTTCCCTGCATGCATGATTCTGCCAAAACTACCATCCTTGGACTTACAGAATGCCTTATCCACTGTCATGGTATTTCACACAGCATTGCTTCGGATCAAGGAACCCACTTCACAACAAATGAAGTGCGGGAATGGGCACATGCTCATGGAATTCTCTGGTCTTACCATGTTCCCCATTATCCAGAGGCAGCTGGATTGAAAGAACAGTGGGATGGCCTTTTTTAAACTCAATTATGGTACCAACTAGGTGGCAATACCTTGCAGGGCTGGGGTGATGTTCTCCAGGAAGCTGTGTATGCTCTGAATCAGCATCCACTCTATGGTGTTGTTTCTCCCATAGCCAGGATCTATGGGTGCAGGAAACAAGGTGTGGAAATGGGAGTGTCACCGTTCACTATTACCCCTTATGACCCTGTTCCTGTGACCTTGAGCTTTGCTGGTCTACAGTTTTTAGTTCCAGAATGGGAGTGCTTCCATCAGGAGAAACAACAATGATTCCATTGAACTGGAATCTAAGACTACCTGATTGCTTTGGGCTACTCATGACCCTGGATCAACAAGCCAAAAAGGGGATTACTTTGCTGACTGGGATGACTGACCCTGACTATCGGGGGGAAATGGGACTGCAACTACACAATGGAGGTAAAGAAGAGTTTTTGTGGAATATAGGAGATCTCCTAGGGTGTCTACCATGCCCTGTGATTAAAATCAATGGAAAACTGCAACAACCCAATCCAGGAAGGACTACCAATGGCACTGAAACTTCAGGAATGAAGGTTTGGGTCACCCCACCAGGCAAAGAACCATGGCCAGCTGAAGTGCTTGCTGAGGGTAAAGGGAACATGGAATGGGTAGTGGAAGAAAGTAGTGATAAATATGAACTACAACCATGTGATCAGCTACAGAAACAAGGATTGTAATGCTGTTTTGTTCATTTTATGGTATTTAAGTTGTAAGATATCAAGTTCAAGAGTGAATATTACCCAAGAACTTGCAGCCTATTCTGGAGAGATTTAATCCGTTTCTGGTTGTATGCGGGACAGTTGAGCATTGTTAGGTGAGGAAAAAAATGTGTCTGTTATTGTGTTCTATTTAGAGATTAAATATGGTTTAAGGTGATGTGTATGGCTGCCAAGTTGACAAGGGGTGGACTGTCATGGTCAGGTTCATGTGTCAACTTGGCCAGGTGGAGGTGCCTGGGTGTCTGGTCTGACAAGCACTGGTCTATCTATTGCTATGAGGACATTTCATGGACTTAATCATGATCACGTTGTCTGCATCCACAGCTGATTTCATTTGTAATCAGCTAAGGGGAGTGTCTTCTGTAATGAATGATGCTTAATCTAATCACTGAAAAGCTTTTAAGACACATTTTTTTCCTCACCTAACAATGCTCAACTGTCCCGCATACAACCAGAAGATTCAGAAGAGACAATCACTCTTCTTTCTGCTTCAGCCTGCCAGCCTCTCCTAAGAGTTCATTGAGGACCTTCATCAGAGCTGCCAGCTTGCAGCTTGCCCTACAGACCTTGGACTTTACATCCCCATGGTTACGTGTGACACTTTCATAAATTTTATATTTATGGATATCTCCTGCTGATTCTGTTTCTCTAGAGAAGCCAAGATAAAACAGTCTCACTAATATAGACTAATAATAATGAGGAAATTCTGGTGTGTAAACGTCCATTTGTGTCCTTGGCCTTGTGTCCTTTGAGTAGAGACAGCATATAGATGGGTCCTGTTTTTTAATCCATTCTGCCAGACTATGTCTTTTGATTGGAGAGTTTAATCCATTAACATTCAGTGTTATTACTGCATGGGTAGTACTTTCTTCTACTATTTTGCCTTCCGGATTTTATATGTCATATCTAATTTTCCTT
>PVIY010044021.1:0-19973 GCA_004026745.1 Myrmecophaga tridactyla
GGTATGCAGAGAAGTATTTTCAGTGAAGATATTAATAGAGATTGATTGAGAAGGATGTGATGAGACAGAACTAGAAGGGGGCAGAAGTATGAGTAATGCAACAAATGGTAGCATATTAGGTTTGGTTACTAATTTCTAATTCCATCTCATTTAGATAGCAATCTCTGCTCTGGTCCAGTTGAGACTCTTCATTTCTCTTGGTGGTCCAGTGCTGTTCTCATCTGGTTAGCTCTGGATTTTAGAGTTTTGACCTGGAGAAAAATTCTCTGTCCCTGCTTATGCATTTGCTGAAAGGTCCTTTTATGTACTACACATTTGCCCTTATGTTACTAAGGAGCTTTGCCCACCTTCAGCGTTTTCCAGACATGGCCATGATCTGCCTTATGTGGTACTGGACGGTGACTTTCCTGCTTATTGGCTCAACATTGCCACACTTCAAACCCGAATACCATGTTCTCTGCATACCATGTTCTCTGGGCGAATGCTTCTGAATGAGAAGCTACCAACTGGGGTCTAAGCTTATAATATGGTTCTCCTTCGGCAGAAACGGCCATCATGGAAATTCTTGCGTACATCATTTGATATTCTTATTAGTGTGAAGCTCTCAAAGGTTTTTGGTTCAACCATCTCACCTGTAATATCAGGTGGGCTCGGCCCCCACAAGGGCTGACCATGGGATTGTGACCCCAGATTCCCAGGACCTCTGCTTTCACACTGAGGTCACCACCATGACTTGCAGCGAGTCTGGGTAAATGTATGGAAACTGATGACATTCTGGTACATTGACATGCAAGGGATTCCCACAGGAAACGCTGTTCCTTTCCTAATCGGTTCTGTATGAAAACTCTTTGAGCCCTCAGTTATCTCTGGCCTATTCCAGGGAAGCAGAGAAACATTGTTCCATAGCAGACATTTCTGCTCTTCAAGTTGGGGGGTGCTTCGGAGGGTAAGCCTGGGCTCTGGGGAGCTTTCCCGGGCATTTGGGGTCCTGCTTAGAGAGAAGGAAGCCTTTGTCCAGGGCTGAGACGGCTATAGCTCCACCGCTGCTACCTGGGCGCCTTGCCTGTGCGTTGGTAGCATGACTGGGAGGTATATCTTGGCTAACAAACGCCTCTAGCTGCAGAACCTGGAACACCTGGGTTCCCTGTCCTCCTGGGGTGTCTCTCCTCCTCCCCTGTCTGTCATAAAGCAAGGCCAGGTACACACAGGTGTCACTCAGATGTTTGCCGAGATCTGGCTTTCTCCCTGAATCTTTTATTATGATCTCAATCTCTTTCTCCTCTTGGTTTCCAAGATGCTCCCTCGAGGGGTGCTTCAGACTGTGCAGCATTATTTATTATATTGATCACCCGTAATATCCCCCACAGGCTCAATGTGGAGGGAAGTGACTGGTCCTAGTAGCCCAATTAGGTTTATTATCCCTGGCTCCGACTATGATGTAGGTTTCTGCCGGAGATGCTGCAGCAAACAAAAGAAGCCTGGAATGGGAAAGGAGTGCTGACTGCAGGGGTCTGGAGAGTGGAAATGGGGCCCCAGCTCTGCCACTGGCTCACCTGGTCACCCTGGGTGAGATTTCTTTGGTCTTGGTCTCCTAATTCCAAGAGCAGTAGGTAACATTTGTCAAGTCTTGGGGCAGTGTGCCAAATCCATTGTGTGGATCATTTCTCTTGAATCTTCCAACAAGCCTATGAACCAGGTGCTGTTCCCATATGATTTTATAGGCCAGGAACTGAAGCTCTGCGAGATTAGACTTGCCCGAACTCTCAAGACTGGGCAGTTGTAGGCTGGGCTTGAGCCTGAGATGTCTGAGAACCAGCTCAGCAGCCTCTGCTCTCCTGCCGCCGCGGCTGCTCCTTGGGAGCCCTATTGACCCGGGAAGAGACGTGGACACTCGCTGCAAGTCCGGATGCTGTCCCTGCAACTACTGTTCTTGCACCTTTGTCAGTGTCCAACAGACTCACGCCCATCCCATCCTGGGCCCCCTTCCAGTGCCCGGCCTCGAGCTCAGCATTCATTTTCATTGTATTAGATTTGTATTCACATTCCTTTTATTAATGTAATGTTTGTATGTATAATGCATTTTTATTATTTGGCCCTGACTCTTGCCTTCCTGTCCTTTGTCTTCTAGCCTGCCCTGCAGGGGCCACCGCCTTGGACCAGCCCCCAGGGACCCTGGCTGCGGCTGGGGGTCAATCCTTTGGGCAGTGGAGGCCAGGGGAGGCTTGTAGGCCCGGCTAGTAGGGAGCCCGGCAGCAGGGAAGAAGGAGGGCAGCTCTTCTGGAGGTAGAACTTCTAGGATCTTCCTCATCCTTCGACAGCGGCTCATTGGTTGGCAGCTGTCGCTTCAGCCCCCCGCTGCGTCCCACTCGCTGAGGATCCTGCTTTGCTCTGAACTGGGGAGCCTGCAGTTTTCCTTCGGGCCCCCTCTCTCCCTCTCTCGCACTCCGTTTGTTGGCTGAAAGTGCAGCCTCCTCCAGGTGTGCCAGGCTTAGGACGGTGTTGGTGCTGGAAGCCCTGGCACCCGCCGTGTTTGCCATTCTACTACCTGGCACCACAGCATCAGGGCCTCTTGGAGTTATGTGCACCTCTTCCAAAGAAGGGCGGCCTCGCCTCGCAAGCGAACGACAATTCCGAGAGCCCCCGGGTGACAGGTTGTCCCTGTGGTCCCAGATCCGGCGCTCAGGCTACCTCAGGGGAGGTGGTGCCGCTTCGTCACGTGTCCCCTGGGCCTGGGGGAGGGGAGGCGGCCAAGGGCTGCCAGGTGCGCTGTAATGATTGTTTTCACTGAAGAATTTTGGACTCCGTGCTATACAATTTTCATCCTTTTTGCAAAATGGATGATAATTTGGGTCTGTCTTGACTGCCGGTTTTGCATTGCTAATATTGGTGGGAGGAGGATTTTGCCCAAGTTCTCCTAAAATATGAGAATTTCAATCCAAAATATGTGAATTTTTAATTGCAATCCTGGCAGCCCTGAGTGGGCTTTTTGTGTAGCATCTGTTCCTTCCTCCCTGCGCCTCCTGCAATCTCAGACTCACATCCCTTTTCCTTCCAAGCTTTTCCCAGGGCTGGGGCTGCTCTCGTTTGTCCCTTGCAGAGTTGCTGCCCCCAGCAGCCCTGGCCCAGCCCTGCCTCCTGCCCACCCCGGGTGGGGTCAACCGCTGGGTAGTACAAGGGTTTCCATTACAAATGCTATTTTCCAGGGGCTCCTAACCAAGTTATAAACATTTGTCTGGGCTCGCAACCTGCATTCCAGGCAAGGTCTCTGACCTCGCACGCCTCATGGTTCGGTGTAAATCTCATTATTGTCGGTTCTGCCTTTTTCCGGGCTGAGAGACGAAGCGGGAGTTGCATTCATGTTGGCACTGCAGGGCCAGCGACTGTTAAAGAAACGCCCTCTTCTCCCATCCTGCCCGCTCGGCTGGTGATCAAACATGGGATGTGCTGAGCTTGTCAGGAAGACCCTACTTTCCCGACCTCTTTACCTTTACACAGCACTGTTGTCTGACATTTAAAATTAATCTACACGGTGAAGTTATTAACGCCGGCGCGTGAGCACTGGATACCCACAGTGGCCTCTGGTCTCACATGGTGTTTGTTTGATAAGGATTCCCAGGGCGTGTCACAACACAGCCATTCCTGCTGTTTATGAATACTGATAAGGGCCTTACCTTGGGGCATCTCCAAACACTCTGCTTCTTCTCCCTCCAGAGAAGACCAAGAGAGAAGCCAAGAAGGTTTTTTGAATAGCCTGGGCAGCATTGTCCTGAGGTGGTAGCAAAACTCTAATTATTGTGGTTCTTGGGCGTAAGCTCATGCCCACACATTTCTATGTGTCCAGGGTCATGTGCTGTTGCATGCCATGGCCACTGACCATCAACTAGCCGATGTCCAACCAAGGCCATCAAGAGAGAAGCTGGTTCCCCTGACTGTGCCTGTCCTCGGCCCCTCAGCTGTGAGTCACTGCCAATGATGGGGTCTCAAGACAGATTTAGGGCTGCAGGTTCACAGACTTCTCTGGCAATCAAGATGGTCGGGGCGGGCAGGTGGCATTGCATGAACGAAAGAATGGTGGCAAGAAAGCGAGGGAAATGTCGAGGAAGCAGCAGAGTGCCACTTGGCCAGAGCAGGGCTCCTCTGTGGAAGCAAATACAGGATGAAGGTGGGGAGTTTTGTGAGGACCAGTTCCTACAGGGCTTCAAGGCCAGTCTGTGATGGGGCAGAATCTTCTGAGGCATATTGAGTGAGCAGATGTCACGGTCGAAGCTGCACTTTCCGAGGATGAATGTGACATTGGATTGGAGGATGCATGGGGTGGGGGGAGGGGCACTGAAACAGAAACCAGTTATGTCCAAGCGAGACTTCTTGTCTTTGAGCTTTTCTTCTTCTTTAATCTCCTCAGCCCTCTGCTTTTCCTCCTTGAGTTTCTTGTCCTGTCCCTTTACCTCTGCCTGTAGAAATCCCTCTTGGTTCCAAATCAGGTTCAAATGTCAGCTACTCTGAGAAGCAACTCCTTCCTTTGATCTCCACGGCTTTTCACTTGCTTTGGGGTGTGTACCTGTGGGTGAGCCCTGCTCCCCCGCCTCTCCCCTTCCTGCAGAGAGAGTGTAGGCTAAGGCTCCGTGGCCACACCCTGTCTACAAAAGGTGAGCCTGTTAACCTAAGTGATGATCATACTTCCTGTACAGCTCGATTCTGTGGCTCAAAACCCTCCAAGCAAATAGGACCCCCAGGTGGCTCACAGTCTTGGGGCCAGAAGAGCCAAGAAGGCGAAAGGGGTGGGAAGCAGGGTCATGCTCGCCAGGAGAGGGCAGGCAGGCGCTTACCCCTGGAGGCCCACTAAGGAGGGTGTGTTGGGTTGTTAGAGTGGTAGAGTGGTGCAGGGTTTCTGTGTCCTGGGTGGGATGTGATTCCTGGGGCTCCTGAGCCTTGTGGCCTTAGGTGTAGCATTCTCTTTTCCGCATTTATCGCCCTTTGCTCTGCCGGCACACAGTAGAGTCTTCCTGAGAACTCAAGTCTGTTTCAGCTGGGCTCAGAGAAGCAAGGGCAATGCTTGCCAACCCAGATGACCCCAGTAGCTTGTTGTGAGGCCAGAGTGAGTGGTCCCAAAGGATGGGAGGGCTGGCCCATGGCCCAGAACTCTCATACCAGCTCCCTCCCAAGATTCCTTCCCAGAGTGGAATTTGCTAGGTGGAGTTCTGCTAGGGAGGTGATGCCCTCACAGTATCCATTCCCTCCTGCTCAATATGGGCTTCTTGAAGGCTTGGACTTGTGTCTTGGTCAACTTTATTGGAGCCCAGAGCCCATGCTCAGAGCCTCTCTCAGAGCAGGCTCAATAAATATCCTTTTTTCCCCATCTTTTCTTCCTCCCTTCCCTCTTCCATTTCCATAAACACATGTTTATTGTGGAATGGATGTGATTTATCCATTTTTTTAACTGGAAGTCTGTGCACTTTGCAGCTGATGGCTGTGTGTCCGCTGGCATGTGTTGGTATACATGGATTTGTACAAGTTGGCGTGTGGGAGAGATGGAGAGTCTATAGGGGTGGGAAGGTGCCAGGGCCGCCCTGGGATATGGGGACCTCCAGCCTCCAGTTTGCCTGCATCCTTCAGACACATTCCTGACCTTGGTTGGAGTCTGCTTTCCTGGTCTCTGACTCCAGTTTAGTCTGTGGTTGGGAGAGAGGAGCAAGCACATGCTCTCCGTGCCTGCCATGTCCTTCCTTCATCTGTGAAAACTCTTTGCTTTTGTGGAGCGATGGGCCCTGGGCAGATGGCGTTGCATCTTGGCCCTGCCCTCTTCCTCGTGTCTTCATAGAGACACTGGGCAGGACCGCGAGTGCTTCCTGCTAGTGGCCGTGCCAGCCTCTGGGTGAGCATAAGAGAAGCGGCTTGGTGCTCTTCCTTCTCCATCACTGAGCTGGGGAAATGACAAGGTCTCTCTTCTTCTTTTTTTTAATGAATTCTAATGAAAGGAAGCGTTCCCATCCATTCCATGCTGCCCTGCAAAGCATTCACTACAAATGGCTTTAGTGCTTTACGACTTAAAGTTTGCGTGTACAGGGCTGTGACTAAAGAGTGCAATATTCCAATGTGGATGAAGGTAAAATGACTCCAGTTATTAGACAACATTTATAACACTCAAGATATATATTTATTTATGCTCATACACAGAGACTCACAGACATGCGGTGACACCCAAAACCTACACTTCTTCAGCCATCGGTGGGGCTGGCAAGGCTGAGAAAGGGAAAGAGCCTTGATTTCCGTCTTAGGTCATCCACTGCTGACTGGTTGACTATTTAATTTTGGTTTCCTTTCAGAATGTGAGCCAGTTGCTGTCCAGAGCTTGTGTATTTCTTTGTTTGGCTGTGGAGGGCTAGAAGAGAAGGGGCCTGGTGAGTGCATGCATCCTTAGCCAGACCTGGAGATGTGTTAATTAGTCATTTAATACGGTTGCAGTTATTTCCCAAGGGGGTCGGGGGGAGGGGGGAACATCCACAAACATGACAAGTAATTGCTATTAATCTTAATTATTATAATAACCTTCCTATAAACAATAACTGTCTGGCTACTCTGCTATCATGTGTTTATTTCATTACTGACAGGAGAGATTGTTAAAATCTCATGATAAATTAATGCTTTTATCATTAGCTTCAGTATATTGACTATGGGGATGAAAAATGATAGCTCGGACTATAAAACTGTTGAAAAAAATTCTCTGGCTCTAGCTCTAATAGCCTAAACTTTTCATCCTCATAAAACTCTTATTTTTAAATTGCCTTTTCTTTAAGCCTTTTCTCATTTTTTCCCCCTCTGTTTAAATGGTCCTTGTTTCCTGATGGACCACAGTGGATGCATGTTTCTCTTTGGTAAGGATGTTGACAAGAATCCTCAAAGGATTTAGTGACTGCTCTCTGGGATGTAAATACCTGTGTTGCTAATGAGTTATTTTTGCTTCAGGCCACAGTAGGTCATGTTTAACCCTGGCTGAGCTCACCAAAGTGCTGCGTCTCTCTAGCTTCTCTGGCTTCATTGTGAGCAAACGCAGAGGTTAAGACACTTGCCCTAAGATATCCAGGGTGTTAGTTATAGAAATGGGACCAAAATGTACATATTGGCACATGCTGGCTTTCCCCAACAGCACCACAACAATCTTTGTTTTGATAAGCAAAGAATGTCATGATAAGGGGAACCATCACCTTGAGAAAGTGTAGCTTCCATCTTCTAGGGGGAAGAGCAAAGGTGCACTATTTATTGAGACTTTGAAATCTATCATAAGGTGGATTTTTGGGTTAAGGTGGATCTTTCACCGAGTTAGGGCTCAGTAAGAATAACTGTGCTGGTTTGAAACTGTTATGTACCCCAGAAAAGGCCATGTTCTTTTAATCCATTCTTGTGGGTACAGATCTGTTGTGGGTGGGACCTTTTGATTAGGTTGCTTTAATTGAGATGTGATCTGCCCAATTCAAGGTGGGTCTTGATCCTTTACTGTAGTCCTTTATGAGGATAAAAGAGAGAAACATCTGGAGAGAGCTCAGACAAAGAAACACCCAGAAAGCTTGGAGAGAAAAGCCCTGGGAGAAGCAAGCAAGGACCCACAGAAACTGAAGGAGTCAGAACTCAACAGCAATGAAACCTAGGAGAGAAAGATCAGCAGACACCACTATGTGCCTTCTCTTGTGACAAAGGAACCCTGGATGCCGTTAGCCTTTCTTCAGAGAAGAATGACCCTGTTGATGCCTTAACTGGGTCATTTTCATGGCCTTAGAACTGTAAATTTGTAAACCAATCAGTCCCCCTTGTAAAAGCTGACCCATTTCTGGAATATTGCATTCTGGCAGCTTTAGGAAACTGAAACAATAATGATATTATAGTTTAGGACTGGTGGACCCAGCAAGGTGGGGTTTTGAGGTGAGGGATTCAGAGAGACTTGGAGAATCAACTGTCATTTAATGCTTTCTGCTGAAGAGTAGTTGAGTCTTTCAGCAAATTCCTGATATGAACAGCTTTTATCTTCCTGGGTAAGAGTCTCCTGAAAGAGTAAAGTCCCATTATCGTGAACGGTGTAGGGGTGGTCTTGCTTCTTTGTATGTCCGTACTGCATTATTTAGTATTTATCTTTTGTTGTGTGTAGCTTTTGCACGTGCCCACCTGTAGGGTGTTGCCTGCTTCATAATAGCTGTCAGCAAGGCAACAAATTCCCCCTTCTCTCACCGCAGTGACACCAAAACACTGCAACAGACACAGAAATTCCAGCTTCCCTTGACCATGAGTGCTAGGGTCAATTTCGACCTTAGGAGAAATGCTTTCCTGTACAAGAGAAAGCCGAGGTTACCTTAGCTGATAGCGTTTCATTGAGACCCTATCTCCCTGGATGTGGGGAATCTCTGAGTCAAGGGCTATGCATGGGCTAATGTAGTTTGTACTTGGGCATTTCCAACCTTTGAATCAGTGGTTCTCACATGGTGGATGAATTATCAGCCCTAATAGCTGAGCACAGAGTACTGAGTAATGTGTGAGATTAATTTTATGACACAGTGAGAGTGGAGTGTTGAGCTGAATGGGTTGAGTGATAGTGTGTAGATTATGCAAAACATGGCACAGGAAGAATGTCATCATGGCACATCTGCGCTACAGGGAGATCACATGTTCACTGCCAAATGCAAGAATTTTGCCTCTTTTATATGTAAGAGAGAAAGTAAATTGACCCACTTAAGCAGTGACTCAAGGTCAAAGTGAGCAGTGTGACAATTTGGATAGAATTTAGTCGCATCAAGTGTGCTGGCAAAAATTCTAACGTACGAAGTCAGCCATAAGTACAGAAATTAAAGAACATTGCATCAAATAATCCATTAGTATATTAGGATATAGTCAGGGTAGCTCTCCCTCCTGACATATACTGTCCAAATTTTAATGGCTTAATGCAATACAGGTTTATTTCTCACTCTTGTAACCATCCACTTTTGGTGCTCCTGATTGGCAGGTTTGGGGTTCAAGACCTGCCATCTTTTGGCTCCACCATTGCCTAGGACCTGGGAACCTTTGGCTTCCAGCTGGCACAAGGGGAAAAGGAGAGAAGAGATGAAAACACCCTCTTCTTAAGAATCCCAGCTTGAAAGTGATACACATCCCTTCCACATATATTCTTTTTGGCAAGAATGAGTCACTTGGCCACATCTAGATGCACGGGATGGGGGCACTGGGAAATGCAGTCCCTGACTTGACAGCTACCTCTCGTAACAGTCCACACTCCAGAAGGGTAGCATGAGTTGGTGGGTAGCTAATTGTCACTGCCACAGTCTGTCTCTCTGGATGGCAAGTGTCTGTGCACGTGCTTCTTCCCACCCGTTGCCCATCCGTGCTCCTCCTCAAAGCCCCGCTCAGGTAATGTATTCAGATCAAATTTCTGGTCCTCCAGGTGATGGGCAGAACCTTCAGGTCTGGATGTGGCTTATGGTGGCCCTGTAAAAAGTGAGCCAAAGACAGGTAATACGCTCCACCCTCCCCCACCCAGGGTATGTGGAGCAGTGATGGCTTATGCGTTTCACAAAAGGAGGATTGGGAGACATAGCAGACAGTGGTTCATTCAGAAAATGGGAAAAATTCCTTGATTCGCCTTGATTCTGGGAGGCACTTTCTCGTTCACTATCCCCATGGCCCCTGGCTCCATTCTCTGGAAGGCTTTCCATGTCCATCATGCTTTGTGGGTACATCTGCAATGGCCGCTTGGGAACATTCCCTCCTTGCTTGCCTTGCATCTTCCTGGTGCAAGCTGATAGGGTTTGAGGGTTGTTTAATAATCATAAACTCTATTAGGCCAGGATTATAGTTTGTTTGATAATACAATTCTTTCAAAAACTTAACAGCCTTCTGATTTAGTTGCTTGGATCCAGTTGCATGTGTCCATTAACTTCACCCAAACTTCTTTCCTACATATAATTACCAAGCAATCCCTATTTACTTGCTTACGTTCCCTTATGCTTTTGTCTCTCAGCTTATTGGCAGCTAACTTGAGACCATCTAAAACAGTAGACTCGGGTAAGAAGATAGCATCATTAATGTAATCTTTGCTGTAAGACTGAGACCCTCTGCTTAACTGTGAAAGCTTAACGGACCTTCATTGCCCCAAGTATTTTTCAGTCTCATGTCTTTTTGTTTGGAGCATACTGGGTGGGCCCTGAGTTCTGAACTCTCTCTATTCCCTGTCATTCCTGCTTGCAAATCAAGTGGTGATTTTCCTGAGCTCATATCTTTCTGTAATGGCTTGTCAAAAGCAGCTTTAGCAACATTCTGGCTCTTTCTAACCACTTCCCTTCAGCCATAAGCTCAGTAGGCACTTAGTTGGTCTCCCAGGTAATGGCAGGTGATAGTTCTATTGAAGCGTTGGCTATTGCATAACGTGGGTTTCCACCTTTCCAGCTTATGGCATCTATTGTTTTCTCATCTGCTGCTCAACCACTCAGGGAAGACATCTATTGTTTTCTCAGGGAAACATTCATTTTAGATTTTTGCTATTGTGGCATCCTACTTGCTCTGCTGTATGAATCTGTCCCAGCTCTGTCGCCTTTTCTACTCATTCTCCCTGACCACTCTAGGCCACATTCCCAAGCCTCCTCTTTCCGAACCCAAGTCTCTCGGGTTGTTGTGATCTCAAAAGCTTTTGGAATTTTTATGATGAATATCATCTTATTATTAGCCATAAATTATGGGCAATTTTTCAATTGATCTTTGTAACTTACAAAACATTTCACGAATTAATACTACAGTGAAGGTGTTGAGTTGTGAAAATGAGTGAAAATGTGAAATGAGCAGTTCATGAGGCCCAGTTCTGACTGGTTGAATTTCCCTGTGGATGGATTTTAACATCAGTCAGGGGAATACCTTGTTAGGGGACAGATTTTAGCAACCATTCTTACAGTGAAGTCAGATGGCCCACAGTTCATATGTCACATAGTACCCAATCATATGAAAAAAATTTTTTTCTAAATAAATATCTGAAAAATCCAGGCCAATGGATGAAATGCCACTAAATAAAAACATAAAATATTTATATTCTGTGGTTATTGTGGACGACACTTTGACAAACTAAGCAGGAATAGAGTCACATAAATGTCTTTAATGTTGACAACGTGTAGTTAGGCTAGGAGGATGATTCATGAAGTCTTTCTGTATGATACAGCATCATATGGTCTTGGTGTTCTGCTTAGCTTAACCAGCCAATGTGCATAGTCTGCTGAGATGGAACCTTTGTTAGGGGCTACAGTTATCCAGGCAAGATGGAGGGGACCTGTGTTGGTCAGCAAGCCTTCATTATCCTGTGGCGATGAGCAACCCTCAACTTTCAGTGACTTAACCTAAAAAAAGAGTCAGATGTGGATTGGGATGCTCTCCTGGCAGCTCTCCTTCAAGTGGTGACTAAGGGATTCTGGCTTCTTCCATCTTGTCAAGCTCCCGCTTTCAATCATGGCCTCCATGTTTGCCACAGGAGGTGGAGAGAAGGGAGTGTTGTCTGGGGGGTTCTATGGTCAGGACTGCAACGTGTATAGATAATTTCCTCTTACATCTCACATCACATGGTGAAGTGTAACTGCAGGGAAGGCTGGGAAATGTAGTCTTCCTGTGGACTCAGAAGAAGAAGTGAAATTAGTACACATTTAGCTACTGTCTGCTTGGAATCATAATGGAATCTCTCTAAATGTGGGAAGAGGGCATAAGACTGAGGGAAAAAAGAGGAGGGGATAGTACAGTTTCACACATGGAATCTGCCAACCTGCAGGAGTGATTGGAAGCTGGATGTGATGAAATGGGAGGACACCCCTCAGTTTTTGTTCAGAGCTTTGGAGAGAAAAGTAGAGGGCTGTATGTGACTCATGTGGAAAGGAGACAGAAGGGTCTATTTTATGGAAACCCTGCCCATGCCTGGCCTCCGACCCCATTTCTCCTTTTTCCCATTGGGAGAAATTGGCCCTTCATACATTGGCACCATTTGATGTCCTTAAACGACAGAGTCACAACTACAAAGGATGTAGAGATGGGTGCCACTGGCTTGCTGGACTCTGCTTTGCCTGTAGCTTGTGTTGGGTTAAGATTTTCTCTGCTTCCTTTGGGTCCGTTATCTCACTATGCAAACTCCATTTTTGTTTCCAGAGGGTTTAGTAAAGTTATCTTAAGCTAAACTCAAGTTTTCTTATGTAATTATGCTACTGAACCGGCCCTTTACCAATCAGTCTTCATTTAGCTGAGAATGAATAATCTTTTCTTCTTGATACATAGAAGTGAATTAACGGTTAATAAACACACCCTTGCTGTTTTTCCAAGGTGGGTGCCTGCATTATGAAGTGGGAATTGGGTTATTTGCTTATTATCTGGTTAATATGAATCCTGACCAAAAAAAAAGGATGGCATATGCCCCTATTTTCTGCTACAGACAACTGTGGAGCCAGAGAGGGGCGGGCTCTGGGGCTGCTGGGCTGGTTCCAGCAGGGTCGCAGTGGGCAGGTGGGATGGATCACCTGCTAATGACTTTGCTGATTTCTGGGGTGACTTCTCAGTGGTCGGCTGCCAGTTCCTCCACTAATTCTTCCCCTTGGGGGGACTCAGTCATCTCTCAAATAAACCTAACCACAGCAAAGGCCCCTGTGGTCCAGCTACAACTGGACTTTTCAGCCTCATTTTTCATTTTGACTTCTGTGCACCTTACCTTTTGGGATGCATGGTGTCACCTGTTGCTTCTTGGACCTGTTCTTTCACTGCTTCCGATCCAAATACTATGTACACGTTAGAATCTCCCTCCTGTGCCCACACCTTTGTGAAGCCTTCTCTGGTTTTCCCCAGTTGGAAACAATGTCCTCTTCTCTGGCTCCTGGGTCTTCTCACCTCTGGATGTCTCAAAGCACTGGAAGGGTTTCCCTTGGAATTCCGGTTATTTATGTGCAGGGCTCGTCCCCAGAGAAACTCCAGGTTCTCAAAGGTCAGAGGCTTCCCTTAGTCATGAAATGTTGATGCATGGGAACTGTTTCCTGGAAGGATGCGGGACTAGATGGATTCCTAGCCACACGACAATACTCTAAGGACATTAGGGCTGGAATGAATATTCCATCTTATTGCTAAGACCAGTGAGGAATAGCTGGAAGAAAGTGCCGCGCCCTGTTATAAGGCTTCCAGGGTGGCAGAATTCGGGGAAGAAGCCAAATGTCTTGCTTTCTAGCTGGTGGTTTTCAGGATTCTCTTTTATTATGTGTGGTCCTTAGTGGAATAAAATGAGGTCAAAGGAACCATAGAATTTATAAAAGTCATACACAGTGTTTATAAGAACAAACTCTCTCACTGGACTTGTTATTACACTGTTCGCTGGCTTTCAGGGGTCATTTCTTTATTAAGTATCATTTTGACCTTTTTAAAGATAAATTCATCGTTAATGATAATAATGGTTGACATTTATCAAGCATCATCTTTATACCAGGCATTGTCTCGTGCCCTTCCCATGTGTTGCTTTTCTGTATGGACAGTTATTTTTTCTGGAAAGGATATACCTTTCTTAACCTTGTATCTCCAAAAGTTTCCAAAAAAAAAAATGACCCTGCCGATGATTACCACCGTGTCACAGGTGGGCCTGGGGTGAAGAAGAGAGTCACAGAGCAGGAGTTGAGGCCCGGGCAGGTGTGTTTGGCCCTAAAGCCTGACCCCAGCTCAGCATCCTGCTGCCGCAGGGCCTGGTGTGGAACCCGTGATGAGAGGGGCTCCCACACCACCAGGGACCCGGGGGGATGGGGCACAGGGGGAGAAGAGGCCCAGGTCCCTTTTGAACCCCTCCTAGCTCCCCACGGACCCATTTCCCTTTTGGGAATGCCTCAGGGCTGGGCCAGCCAAACATGCAAACACCTGAGTGCCCCGACGTCTCCTCTGAGATGGAAATGTCGTTTCATTCATGGGCTCAGGAGACAGAGGCCGAGATGTCAGTGGGCTCCTAGAGGTTGTGGAAAGTGGGGGTTCACCCAGGCTTCCACAAAAGCCCAAGCTCCTTGCACAGGCACCCGGAAAACCCAGGGTAGGCATGGCCTCCGGGAGAACCCTTTGATTGCAATCTAGTTGACAGGTTACTAGTTCTTGAGCTTCTTGAAGGGATCTAGAAAAATTCCCATTTTGCCTGGACAGATTTTTACTTGTTTGTCTCCCCTCCCCTTTTAGCATCCTCCTGGAACCAGGTGCAGGGAAGCTTGCCCTTCTCTGACAATCAGTGCAGAGTACGTGGGAAACAGCCCGCAGAAGGAACACATCCCATTTCTGGCAATACTGGCTTTGGTTATTTGCCCTCTTCCTGAAGGCTTTAGACTGTGGCACAGAAGGAAGGAGGGAGGGAGGGGAGAGGCTGGCATGGGTTACAGCAGTGCAGTCTCCGGGGTATGCTGCTCCCCCCAGGTGGGCCCACACTGAGGTGGCCTCCTCCCGATTCTGTGCACGGGTTTGGGGGTGCAGATGTATCCTGGATCCAGTAAGAGCAGCGGCCCGAGACTCACGTGGCTCCAGGCTTGAGACAGGCAAAGGCCACTCTGAATTCCTTCCTTCCATTCCTCAGGCACTCCTCTCATCAGCGCTCCCGAAGTAGATGTTATTATTCCCCCATTGCTCAGCTGAGGAAATTGAGGCTAGTGGTTAAGTACATACATCATCTGCGGCTGTACAATTCATGATGGAGGAGCTGAGATTCTCCCTGGGTGACTCCGAAGCTCGTGCTCCCGATGCCCGCTACCCCCAGCCTGCTCCCCTGCACTGTGTGGGGAGAAGCTCTGCGGGAGATGGCTCTGGGCTGCTGGGCCACACTTATCTGAAAAATTGCTTCAAGTGCCCCTCGTTGCGGGCTGTGCAGAGCCTTGGGGAGCCAGGTCTGCGTGGGGAGAAAGTTCCGGCGCCCAGCGGGGTACGGGTGGCTGTCAGGGCTGGGGTTTGGTGACTCCAGAATAGCAGTGGCCCCCGGGGGTCTGGCTCACCCTCGTTGGTCTCCCTGCCCAGGTCTGTGGGGCTCTGGCAGCTGCTCCAGGCTGAGTCTCTGAATTTCAGCCTGGCTCCACCGCAGCGGGCCTCTCCGTAGGAAATCCTCTTCTGAGGTTAAAAGACTTGGCTCTAAATTTATACATCGGATGAGGGAATTAGTGACGGCAGGTTTTCCAGATTTTACTGGCTTCAGTGTGGGCCAAGTTGTATATGATTTTGATCAAATTCTATGGAAAGATAAAAGCAGGAAAATGCAGGGCTCTGTTCTGTGAAGGCCTCCAGACAGCCTGGTGTGAGTTCCCCAGACAGACTGAGAAGATGTGTGGGCAGGAGGTTGACTGGGGAATGCCTTGGGGCAATAGTGATTTATTGCTGGGCATCAAATTAGTCCAAAACACAGAGGCTTAAGACAATATTTATTCCATCTTGTTTCTGGGACTCAAGAATCCAAGTTCATTGGGTGCCACTGGTTCAAAGTTTGTCATGGGGGTGTGGTCAGGGTGTCAGCCAGAGCTGGGTCACATGCAAAGGCTTTGGGGAAGGGATTCCACTTCCAAGTTCACTCACATGATTGCTGGCAGGCTTTGGAAGATCCATTTCCAAGCTGACACGTGTGTCTGCTGGCCACACCTCAGCTCCCCACCATGTGGGCCTCCCTACCGGGTGCCCAAGGGTCCTCATGGCATGGCAACTGGTGATCTGAGAGTGGGCCAGAGGCACCCAAGGTGGATGACATAGTCTTTTTATCACTCAACATTGGAGGTGACATATCATCACTTCTATAATATTCTATTGAGGAGAAGTAAATCGATAGATCCAGCTCATGCCCAAGAAGAGGGGATTAAACAAGGGTGTGAATCATTTTAGAAGCTGCCTACCCTACCTGGGGGTCAACCCTGTGAAGAAGCAGGGAAGCAGGCCGGGCGTAGGGAGGAGTTGAGTCAGAAAGCAGTTGCTACAAAGGCCCCCACAGGTTCCACTGGAAGCTCTGGAGCTGAGATGTCCTAACAGGCATTTCCGGCAGAAGCAGGGGAATTGAGCCTTTTTGTCCCTGGGGGTGGGGTGACCTTGCGTAATTTACACTGGATCCTGGTGGGGAGCTACCAGCAGGGGAGGGAAGAGCATCTTATTCCTAAAGGTGGATCTGGCTGACAGCAACAGATTTGGGTCCACTTGCTTACTCACGGTCAATTCACTCCATCAGGAGCCGTTTCTCCGGAATTCTGGTGGGTCTCTTTCTCCAGGGAAACTTACAAGAGGAAGGTTTGTTGGATGAACTACAGCCCCTGCTGCTGTAGCTCTTTTAAGACTGTGAACGATACTCAACACCTTCCTTTGCTGGATTCTCTTCAGTCTCAAATAGCATCAGAATGACTTAGCTGATTCTAGTGAGGCTTGTACAAAATTTTGGATAGGTCTGAGCCTGAGCCCCAGGTCACCATGTCCTCTTTTGCCAGTGGCATTGTCCATGGACCATTAAAATAGGGAGGGAAGTACTGAGAGATGCCCCAGTGAATCACCTGGGTGTCAAACATTTCCCTCTCCACTCTGTTGTGTATCAGGAGCCCTACATCCTCCTGATGATTAGGGTCAATTACCCCTGCCAGTATTGTGGCTGTTTTCCTTGCTTGCTGGTCCCTTGGTGCACATAACTATTCAGCATTTATGGCTTAAAGTTTAATGTGAGTCTTATTTGTCCCATGGTGCAAATATTTTCCCTTTGGAACCAGGTTGTCTAGACCCACAGTGAATAAAGTTGTGAGGAAAGAAATCACAAATTCCTACAGTGGGTGACTTGGAGTGATGGTAAACGGGGTCATTCCCATCTCCCATTCTTGGTTCTCAGACCCCTATATACTACAAATTATGGTCATTGTTTAAGGTGAATGCCTCACAGTCTCAGGGAAACCTTGCAGGCTAGTTTTTGCACTATACCCTCAGAATTTGTACCATCATTTTATCAGACTGGCACTTTCTGAGTAGTGTGGTGGGAAACAGGAGCAGTGGGCAGTGGATCCTGCTGTTACATGTCCATTGCAGCAACAGCTTTGTTGTAGAGTGAGTCCCCTAGTCCAAGGTTTACTGATGCCAGTTCTCATGGCAGTGGATCAAGTACTCTGCAAGCCCTCACTGCTGGCCCAAGGACCTCCATGCAGAAAAAGCAGACACATACTTGCAATATGCATCTATCCCAGTCAAGAAGAACCCACTGCTTCTTGTCGAGTAGCAAGGGTCCAGTGTAAATACTCACCACCAAGTTGCTGGTTAGTCTCCTTGAGGGAGAGTACCATCTCTGTTCTGGAGGAATGGAGCCATGGGTCTCTGTTGATGGCAGTTTGGAGAGCTGGCTTCAGCATAACTGCAGGCTTGGTGAGTGGAAATCCATGTTAGTGTACCCATTCACAGCCTTTATTCCCGCTGCGATGGCTACTCCATTTGTGAACCATCGTGCCAGCACTTAAAAGGCCAATGAAAAAGTCTGGCTAATGTCAACTGACCAAGTCATTCTGTTTACTTGGTTGTTTAATGACCCTTCCTTGGTGGGTGGTGGATGCTTTCTGGTGGGCATTCACATGCAGTATAAAGATCTTAACACTTCATATCCACTCCAATCTTCTCCATACACCTCTACTCTAGACTTCCATGTCTTCAATATTCCTATCTTTATCCTTCCATCATCTCTGTCTCTACCAGGAGCCAACCAGCCAAGCCATTTGTTACTGCCCATGAGTCTCTGAACAGATTTCCTTTAGGTGACTTCTCTTGCCATACAAAATGGATGACCAAGTGTATTGATGAAAGCTCTGCCAATTGGAAGGATTTCCCTTCATTATTTTTTTTAAGGGTCATGCTTGAATGAGCAACAAGACTGTTCTCAGCCTGCACCCACAGATCTGACCTATCTGTGAACAAAGCTCAGTCTTTTTCTGCTTCCATCAACAGGTCATAAGGGAGCATTTTGTGTGGCTATAGGTGTGAGCTGAGGGAGATGTGCTAGTGCAATAGTGGTGGGCATAGGGATTTGAGCCATCTGTCTACACAGTCAACATGTGTCCTGTGGTCCTGTTTGTACCATCTCCCTGATATAACACTTTTATTTGCTTCTGGGCCCACCTCACATTATGACTTAGTAGGTCAGACAGAACACACTGTATGGTGGGCTGCTCTATCAATATAGCCTTCTTAATGTTCCAGGATCAGATTCTCTGTTTCTAATGGGGCTGAATAGTATACCAGGAGTTTTATTTATTTATTTTTATTCGTATTTTTTAAGAATATAATTCTGTGTTGTACATGAAATAGCCGTACTCTGGAATATAAGAGTACTATGCTGTGATTCTTCTACTGGAGCTTACTGTAAACCTCACATGGTGCCTTTTCCTTCACTCTAACAGGGGACCATGAATTTACTTTAGATCCCCGCATATCAATGTCAACTTGGATTCTGTGTCCATCAGTCCTTGAAATGTCTGGTTATCCCCCTTTCTCCAGTGTATGGTTTTCTTGACACTGTTATTTCGCATCAGTTCCTCCCCAAGGGGAAAAACTGGGTAAATCATTTCTATATAAACTTGTCATGGAGTTCCAGATCCTTTCTCCTGGGGATACAGCCTCCTTTTTTTTTTTTGGTCAATGGGCTCTGGTTCTGAGAACTGGCTCAGGTCTAGAAATCGGTCAAAGAATCTTGAATTTTTATTGGACAACTGCTTGCAACCTCCTGATCATCCCCTCTTGTTTTTTTTTCTTTTGCATGGGCAGGCACCAGGAATTGAACCCACTGGTCTGTGGCACAGCAGATGAGAACTCTTCCACTGAGCTACTGTGGCCCACCCCCTTGTTTTGAGTACATAAATTAAGCAATACCTTTGTTAGCCACCTATCATCTTGCCCCGGGGATGCAGGAGTCTCAGCTTATCCCATGGAGAGCTCTGGGGCTGGGATGGCAAAGAATTGAGATAAATGAGGGGTGCTGATCATTGGTTGCAAGTGGCCTCGGTAACCTTGGATGAGGTAGCTCCCTTTGGCCAAGGTGGCTCCTTTGGAGGAGAACATTCCTAAAGACTAACGCAACTGTGAGCCCTCAATATCCAACACTGCTGGCCACTGGGGGATGGCTGCCTTGTCCCAAGGGAAGGCCCTGGGTGGCAAATTACAGTTTCCGCTACCACCCTTCACCTTGAAAAGGCGGATTCCACTGACAATGTACCTGCCCATTTCTTTAACAGGTTGTTCAACTTTAGTTTAAGCATAAGCAAATTGACCATGTCTATTTTCCTTCTCTTCTCTTGAGACACCGCTAAAATGGCAGTAGGGAATAAAAACATTATAATGCTGTGAGGATAAAGAGAATGAAAATGGAGTCAACAGTGGATGAGTGGTTACAACAAATATGGGGAACAGAAAATGAGTGGAGTGGTAGTTAATCTAGCTAAGCAAGGGAAGTTACAATCTAAGTGTCTTCAGATGGAGACATCAGTGAGAACTGGGCTGGTTTTATTCTTTGGTGAAAAGGGTTCAGGACCTGGGAATGGGGCTTCAGGGAGAGAGCAGGGGTGAGCTGTGGACCTGAAAATAGAGGTTTGGATGACAGCTGTATAGAAAGTGCTTAGAGGCCAGTACCATCACAGGCCCCTCATAGTCACGGCACACTACGTCTTAGCAGCAAAGGATATTTACACATTATATAAATAATGCCAAAATAGCAAAACTACTATTGATTTAATAAAAAAAAAATTGCCTGTGCATTTTACGGGAGGATAGCGGGAGGAGAAGTGAGGGTATGGCAGTACAAGAGCCTTAAATCCTTACCTGACATAATAGGAAATCAATGTATAATGTCTAAAGTTGATAAATCAAGATAAATGGAGGCAAATATCAGAATAAACAGGTAAAAGAGATGGGAGCGGTTGTCTCTTGGGACCAGGCCTGGAGGATGGAGAAGGGTTCCGAAGGAGATTGCTGCCTTGCTTTTACGTAAG